>CATIWR010188250.1:0-12654 GCA_949677035.1 Omphalea diandra
GCATGCTTTTAGAAAAAACCATCCCATAAAAGGATATTTGGAGCTATCAATGGATATGATAAATTATTGCCAAGGCATTCCATTAGCTCTTACAGTTTTAGGTTGTAATCTTTGTGAGCAGGGAATAGAAGAATGGAAAAGTGAGCTAGAAAAATTGAAAAACATTCCTGACAAGACAATTCAAAAAGTTTTGAGGATAAGTTATGATGGTTTAGAGCGTCATGAAAAAAACATATTCCTTGACATTTCATGCTTCTTTAGAGGGCAGCGGAAGGATAGCGTTGAACGAATATTAGAAGCTTGTAATTTCTGTCCAAAAAGAGGAATAAGTCGTCTCATTGATAAATCTCTCATAACTATCTCCAACAATCAGTTAGGTATGCATGACTTGTTGCAACAAATGGGTAAGGAGATTGTTCATGAGGAATGTGAGCAACCTGGGGGCCGTAGCAGGTTGTGGAATTCAGAGGAAATTTATTATGTATTAACAACAGATACGGTAAGACCATAAAACTCTAACTTCCCCTTTTATATTTGAATTCAAGGAATTTATCCATCTCTCTTTGATAAGGAATTAGTTTGAACTGCTATAGTATTTTTTTTCAATAATATTTTTTAAATTATTTATTAGGTAACTGATAAAGTTCAAGGCATTTTGCTTGATGTACATGAGATAAAAAACATGGAGCTTAGTTCTGAAATTTTTGAGAAGATGCCTTTTATGAGATTCCTCAGATTTTACAACAGTTCGATCAGTTGGAAGTCAGAATATGAAAAAATCTTTCTTCCTAATGGCCTTGAATGTCTTCCGAATCAGCTGAGATATCTTTGTTGGCCTTATTATCCTTTGAAATCTCTGCCACAGAAGTTTAACCCAAGGAATCTTGTAGAGCTTCATATGCGTAAAAGCAAACTTGAACAACTATGGGATGAAGATATTAATAAGGTGCACTTTAATTTTCTACTGGATAAAATTTAGCCATGATTTGTAAAGTTTGCACTATTTTTCAATTATTGATATGCATTTTGTTTTACTACAGGCTTTAGGAAATTTAAAAGTTATGGACCTCAGCTATTCCAAGC
Organism: Omphalea diandra; assembly: GCA_949677035.1. Classification (NCBI taxonomy): domain Eukaryota; kingdom Viridiplantae; phylum Streptophyta; class Magnoliopsida; order Malpighiales; family Euphorbiaceae; genus Omphalea; species Omphalea diandra. The sequence goes on from CATIWR010188250.1 coordinate 1,084, forward strand.
GTCTAATTAGAATTCCAGACTTGTCTCCAGCCCAAAGTCTTGAGATATTATCATTAGATGGTTGTATAAATTTGGTTGAGATTCCATCATCTCTTCAATGTTTAGAAAGGCTTGAGAAACTTAGCCTTGGAGGTTGCTCAAATGGCAAACAGTGCCCAGAGCTTCCATGCAGTCTCAAAAAGCTTCGTTTATATGGAACTGCAATAGAGCAACTGCCATCGTCAACTGGGCATTGCTCTAAACTTGTCCACCTGGACTTATTCATGTGTGAGAAGCTTGCAAGTCTTCCTCAAAGCATCGGCAATATGAAATCTCTGAAGTTTCTTAATATCTCACATTGTATAAATCTCAATGGATTGCCAGAAAACATAGGAGATTTAGAATGTCAAAGGGAGCTAGAAGCATATGAAAGTGGAATAAAAACACTACCATCCTCCATCAATCAGTTAAGAAAATTGGAACATTTTTCTTGTAGCGGTTTGACAAAAATGCCCTCATTGACAGGTTTATCCTCCCTTCAGACGCTTTATCTAGCCGACAGTGACATATTAGAAATTCGCGTCGGTTCATTAATGTCGTTGAGAGATTTAGATGTAAGAAATTGCAAGAGACTTAGACATATACTAGAGCTTCCATCAGGCTTAATGCAATTAGATGCATCAAATTGCACCTCTTTGGAATCTGCATCAGGCTCATTACTTTCAGACTGTTCACTTAAGTTTTTTAATTGCCTCAAATTGAATGGCAAGATTGTGGAGGATGTTTTGGCAAGGCGTCTGGACAGAGAGGTATCTATCTATGTATCTATCTATCTCTCTCTGTCTCGTCTTATAATAAGATCATTAATTAATCTAAATATATTTATTGATTTTCATGGTGCAGGATGTTAGGTTATATATCCCAGGAAGTGAAGTGCCGCAACAGATAAAACATAAGAATAAGAGTGGATCTTCTCTTTCATTCAGCCTTAACCCCCATCACTTTATCATCGGTTTCACTTTTTGTGCTGTTTTGGATCCCCAAGTTTTTAATTCTTTTAAAGATTTTGCAATTGGATGGACAGCAGACTACATAGATGAATCGGGACATCGCAACAAAGTCGATCATTATAAGAGACGGATTCCCGTATTTCGGTCATATTCAAAACACATTTTCCTTTGGTACACAGGTTTTGACTCTGAAGAGCGTTTTATTGAGGCCTCATTTCAATTCTACATTAGCACAGACATTTTCCCTGAGAGACGTTATGAAGGGATTACTGAGTGTGGGGTGCATCCTATATATAGGGATGGCCAAGAGGAGGAGCAGGAAAATGAAGACCAATCTTCCTTCGATCGAAATCTCTCCCAATCTTACTCTGATGACTGTGTTGGTAAAGATAAAAAGAGAAGCAGAAATGAAGAGCAAGACCATCAGCATGATGAAAAATTGAAACGTCCCAAGAGTTTATAGGTAAAGGCACGAAATAAAGAATTTTGATATTGGTATAATTTAGTACATTGATATTCTGCTACGATGGTTTGTTGCTGCAGATTTCGTGATGTTATTGGTTAAGCTCTGTTTTTCGCACGTTTCACCATTGGCTTTGTGGCTCTTCAATTTATTCTGTTGTTGCTGTCACCTTCCGCAGGAGTTTTGGTTAGTCTTTTTAAATGGTGTTGATTAGGTCTGATGATTATAGTATAGCCTTAGTGTAGCTTTGCTTTTCTATTTATCATTCAATCAGTAATATTTATAATAATATTATTATTATAAATACTTGGAATTTTATGATATTTTGATTTAAGATAAATATTTTATAATTTGAATTTATCACACACTTTTATATAATTTATTTTGAGTAATAAGTTAGAACAATTGCAAATCTTCATCTAAAAATAAAAAAACTATCAAATGATTAGTTAGCTTATAATTTACATATATAAAAAAAAAATCTATAAATATTTTTAAAGTCTTAATTGAATGCACCATTTTTACAAAATTTGTTTTTTGTTCACTTGGGCATTTATCATTTATGGAGCTGCCCATGTGAAAACCAACCCGACCCAAACTCAAGTCTGTTCGCCCTATCATATGTAATATCATCGGACCCCAATTCCAAACCATTTTGTCTACTCCGTATCATAACACTCTCCCACCACTAGCATCGATCCTCAAATCCCTCTCTAATTAGGTCAGTTCCTATTTCACTTCCATTTCAATTTCGACAAAAAAGTGAATGAAATAAATATAAAACTAATAAAAATACAGAAAATGGTCCTTAAACAATAAAATTATATAATAAATTTGCAAAAAAAAAAAAGGGCCAAACAAATTTTGAAGTGCTATAGTATATATTGATGGTATAACTTGGCGTTACATCTATCACTAGTACGAAAAAAAAAAAATCAATAACAAGTTGCGCCCTTGAAGCAGTCAAAACGGAGGAAGAATTGAAATTGAATTTGATGATTTTGTTGGGTGTACCATTTATTCCACCATGTTATGTGGGCAAGATAATATAATAGTATATATAAGAAAAAGAATGGGCACAGTTAAAAAAAACTAATGTTACTTGTCCATGTAACTTAAGGCGAAGATTTTCCATGGCAATTGCTTCTCCGCTTTCCATTCACATCCTCGTATACATACAAGTTAAAGTTTCATGCCGGTTTAATATAATACTAGACTGTACACAAGCATTTGTGCTGCAATTTATAGAAAAAAGATATTATAAAATATAAAATTAATTAATACAAGTTTACTATCAAACTTGTATAAAAGTGTGTGACATTTAAAACTTATAAATTAGCATGAAACAAAGAAAACTAAGCTACTTTTGAAAACTAAACAATTGGTGCGACAGTACTTGAACCGTATATATATATATATAATATGTGTGCGTGTTGCATTTGTATTTGGGGGAATTCCTGGTACTTCTCTTTCATTAATAAATATTAGCATACAATACAAATAAAAAAACTACAAAGAAAACTCACGTAATTGAGTGACATTTAAAAGAATAGTTTTTGTTCCTTAATATATGATATTTTATAATTTTTCATAAATATCAATTAATTTTTTTCAACTTTACCATTTCCCTCATCCATAATAATTGTTTTTTTTTAGAGATGCACAATAATTTATAGAGATGATTAATTAAGGGCGACAGTTTTTTTATTTATGTAATAATATGTGCTACATACAATATTAATCTATGTGCTAAAACTTTAAAGGACACATATTAAGGAATGGATGGAGTAAAAAAGAAAAAATTACGTAGGTTTCTCAAGGATGAGACTAAATTTCTAGGAATATTCACATTACTTCAAAAAAAAAATACTAACCATACTCTATACTTTCTTTATTGATTATATTATATTATTCTACAGCATAGTAAGTAGTAAATTTGGTTCTCCATTCAGAGATCCCTTGCATGCATGATATGCCAATAAAGGACATGTAACATACACAGGAAAAGGAGCTAGACATGGCTAGTGATGTTATTGGCTGATTGATGAATATTGATCAACCCACAAGAATGCTCCCATTGCAAATGACCTCTTCTCTTCAAGGGTGCCCTTGTAGTTTATGCCACATTCTTTGGGAAGTATGTCAACCCTCCATTCCTCCATCTTCTCATAGTTAGCCTTGGTTTATCTAGGGTAGTGAAGAGGCATTTGGAACCCTCCTGAAGGATATGTTTCCATCCTGATAACTCCATTGACTTTCTTTTCGCCTGCATTATGGCTACCCGGCATGTTACTTTCCTTACTTGGGTAACCTAAAGCATGACATGCCGAGTGAAGAAGCCATCTCAATGTCATCTCTCTCTTGGGATATATATACACATATGGGGAGAGATATAATAGGATCTTTGAGTTTGGGGCAGAAGCTATAGAGAGGAAAGGAATGTAAATATAAGCAGCCACAATAGCCAAAAGCACAAAACTCTGCATTGGGTTCAATAACTGCTAATCAAAATTATTAGAATCCCATATGATAATCATTTATTTTATTGAAGTGGGGTAGGGTTTTTGAAATTTTTATGGGTACTTGAGTTGAAAGTTATCATGTAATGGGTTACTTGGAATGCCAACATAGGTCACTGTTTGTGTGCATTTTGTCGGTCTCTTGTCGTCTATGAAATAACAAGCGTAATTGAGTTGCGTATTATGGATGCCATTGATCCTTTAACGTCATGTTTAATAATGCTGAGAAACTTTGTAAACACGCATTAGGAGACCCCCTAATTAAGGCCATTATACGTACATATGAGCTATTTCGGAGATTTGTTGCTTATCTAGCTAAGCAAGAACGGAACTGCATCCATGAAACCCAAAATTTTTGAAATTTTTCTTCTTTATTCAGTCTATAGATGTTGGTTGCGATTTTGCTTATACTTTTGGTTTCCTCAATGCTCTTGTTAATAGTTTCGTTACAATTATTTTTCGACAAATTAAAATTATTTTTAAATATACTCCATTTTTTAAATCAATATAGTGTGTAAATTTTACTTTATTTTAAAATATTTCCTTCAACCAAATATCCGGATCTCTCAACCTTTTTAGTTGGTTCAATCAAATTCTGTAAAAACTAAATTTAAATTTTTAATGAACTTGAAAACAAATTGAAATTAACTAAAATTTCCTGGTCCACTAGAAATTCAAAGCCAAGTAATTACTTGAGAGAGTGTTAAGAGTAAAAAATTCAACATTGAAACTATATACAAAAATATAAGAGTATATAATGGTTTGAACTTAACGGTTTAATTGGTTAATTATAACATTTTAGCAATATCTGAACTCAACTTAGTTCTAACATTTAACGATGGTTGCCCAAACTCATTAAACCCAATTTATCTCATCTCCTTCTAAATGGAGTTCCCAAGTGGAACAATTAAAATGGGAAATCAATGGTCATGAATGTGAAATGAAGCGAAAATAACAAGTACAGAAGGTTCAGATGGATTTGGAAAGTTTGCATTTTGCTGTTGAGATTTCAAATGATCATTTTGCTGTTTAAGATTTTGAATGAAGAAAATTTGACAGTACTTATGGTCCTCCAGTCAAAATTTTCAGAGGCTTATTCACATGTACTGAATGCAAGATCTGTCCTGGAGGTGCTCAACAAAGAGAAGATAAAATTAGCTTTCTCAAAGTGCAGTTCGAAATGACAAACAGAGCCCTAACAGAGCTAATCTCTATATTGAGGAATGCCATAAGGAGGTATCATCCTTGTTGAAGAAGAGAATCATTGGATCGTATTGAATCCATTAGAAGAGAATCAAAAGTTGCCATTTTTTACGCTGACAAGTTGTCTCATTACAAATGAAAAGCCTAAGGATAGGACACCACGAAGCAAACTCCAGAAAGGGAGGAAATGCTGGCTCAAGTTGAGGAAATGTGCGACGGGATAGATGAGTTTTCTTATGAAGATGTTAAACTTATGAAATATTTGGAGAATATTTTGATGGTTTCTGAGGAAGAGTGTAGACAAGGGATGGATTTGAAAGCAAGTAATGAGCTCTGCGACTTTTCCCAAGGCAAAGCTGGCAGCACTATTTGTCACTCAACAAAGAAATTTGAAGATGAAAGATCACCATTGAAAGAGTTCAACCATTAGTAACAATGTTTGAAAGGATTTATATTCTTATGAACCTCTGAATTCCCAAAGTTAATCCATTAATACTTGTTTCTAAATGTCATCTTGATGCTATATAGTTGCATGTCTGGGTTTTTCAGTTTGCTGGTGTTCTCTATGTACATTTAATACACATCTCGTTGTTACCCAAACTAACATTCAATTTTAGACCTTTTCATGTCTAGAAGAATATGTGAATACAAGATGAATATTGTGTGAATACAAGACGAATACCGTGGTGCTTGGAAGTAACAAGAGCACTTTTGACTAGAATGAACATGGGTTCATACAGGGAAGCAAACATCTGATTCTCCAGTGAATTGCTTTTATAAAATTTGCCCATATGTTGCCCAGATGTTGAATATGTTGAATAAACTGTGAATAGAGATCACATCCTAGTATTGAATGCTGAATGCCCAGATGTTGAATATGTTGAATAAACTGTGAATAGAGATCACATCCTAGTATTGAATGCTGAACTAGGACAATAGCCTTTTGCGTTGTAGTAGGGTAACCAATTCTTTTACGGCTGGCAATCTACAATTAGTGATCTGATCTCTGAATGAGAAGGTACAACGGTAACTCACCAGCCCTATACAATGTTCATCATCTGGTTATAAAATTTTCTGGAAAACCCAATAATACACCATCTACATAATACATGCACTGATAGGGAATAAAGAAGAGACTAAAGAGGAAAGATCCTGCTTAGACTGCAGTTTGAATCAAATAATCCCAACAATAAGTTGTGAACAGCAACTTCTGTTATTTGGAACAGCAATATCAGATGACACAGGAACAAAACCCTGCATAAATTCTGAATGCTCTTGATTAGAATGTACGAGAACAAATTCTGATTTCTTTGTTATGATTGATGCATCAAACTTTGATATATAATGTAATAATTGAAAGGAATCCTAGACAAGGTTTAACCGTCAATGTCTGAATTGCCTAGTTCTTCAATCTTGCTCTTTCTTCTCAGATGAATTTGAATTTTGTGAAAAGTTCCGCCATCTCTGCTTGTTCTTCTGTAATGTATTGGCATTTTGAGAAAATTTTGTGAGCCCCTCTCTCAAGGCTCCAAGATGAACGCCATTACCTACTAGAATGCTCGTTACTCCCATTTTTGAAACCTGGCATTCCAATTAAAAATATTTTAGGAAAGGAGTGACATGCATTCCAAGATAAATGAAAATTCTAAGAACTTCACTATGAATTTACAAGATTTAAAGGTTCAACTCATAATTGAGATGCTGCAGAATAAGCAATTGACAAGATGAAATAAAATTTTAAACAGAAGTTGCGTAGTATAGATAGGCTATTTTTACCGTTTCAATGTTCCTATCCTCATCGTCAAAAAACAGCATCGAGTTAAAAGGTACCCCAGTCCTTGAATGAATCCTCTGGAAATGCTCAGTCTTGTGAGTCCAACTAGAAAATATCTCCTGAATAACTAAAAAAAGTCAGTCTAGAAGCCATATGGATGATTCAGAATCTGTGACGTCATTAAAGCGAGTTCAGCCTTTTTTTTCATAAGTCAGAAAAGAAGTTCAGCTTTAATAAACCTTGTATCACCTAGAAATTGTGCCATTCATGAAGATAAGTAAACACTATTCAAATAGCAAGAATAGTTTCTTGAAGGCCAACTACTTCAAGTGTTAATTGAGTCTATAATAAGCAATTGCATTGATTGTCAACCACCTAAACTTATTCTGATTGTAGTTTAAAGTTTGAACAAGTAGATTCTACTCATTTCAAAAAACCATAATTAAATTGAGCCAGTCATTCAATCATTGCTACTGCTGTTACTTTGCTTTTTAAGAGATTTAAGTGTGCAATCCAAAAACAACTATGCAAGTCATAATGTTAACATGAAGCCCGCCTGAAGAATTCACACATTTTTTAGATCCTGAAACAAAGATGGAGAGTGATTTAGCATAAATCACTTTCCAACCTCCTGTTAGAAACTGTCTTTCTCAGTTAGTTCCAGTACATGCAGAACCTTTAACTCTGCTGGTCATGTGCTAGATATACTTCTTTTTCAAAAAAAAAGAAATATTTGTTTACTTTGCCATTTTATATGCAATAAAGAGCAAAGAACAGAAGAAAGCAATAAAAAATTAGGAAAAGCCAAATGAAAAAATTGGAAATGAGAAGGATTTTGTTGTAAACTCACCTGTGCGACGAACAACGATTTGATGCTTAATTTTTCAAGAAATGTTTTTGCAATATCTGGAGTTGGTGATCTTGAAGCAACAGCTACATCAATTCCCTTGTCTTTGAGTGCATATAATATGCCTTTAGCATGGGGATATAAAGATGGCATTTCACGTTTTGAGCGGCATTCACTGTTAAATTATAAGATCCAAACTGATATTAAATTTATATAAAATTATAGAGGCATTTGTGGAGGATGCGCATACCATTGTTGTGGCAACAAAATCAAGTTAAATATATATTTCAAAGGGAGTAAAGATGAACATGCAACTGCTGTCATCATGCATAAAAAATTGATTTTATATACATGATTATCAAAGGGAAAATCAAAATTTCATGAATCAGTGGATTCTTCCGAATGGCACATACACACATGCACATCTACTATCAAAGAAGTCTATAATAGACATGTATTTTGTAAATTATTTCGCACTAGTCCAAAATCTCAAAGCATTTAGTCACCTAATTTTTTGTTTTTTTTAAAAAAAAAAAAAAACAGAAAACTTTTCCGCTCGCTCCATAACATCCAGAGAAACATTCTACATATTAGACCCAACAACCTTTTCTTTCCAGTAATTATACTTGTTTTTAATGACTCTACAGCAACTCATGAAACTATTTCAGCCCGAGTAAGCTAATGCAAAAAGGTGAAGATGTATCCATCTCATTACACATGAATAAGATGTAAAAGCTGACAAGTAAAAGGCAAAAATTGAAATATTATCCTTGATTCCAAGTATTATTTTAAGAACAGGCCACTGATCAATTATAGGTAGTGGATTTTCTCTTTTTCAATGGATCGACATCAACTAATGATAAAAAGTAGTTGAGACTAATACCTTCCATCATGCATAAAAGTCCATCGCAGCGATGGCCAAGAATGTACAAAAATTGGAAACCCACACATTAAATTTAAACAGATATTACCAATTTAAATGATTATAGGATAATACTAATTCCAATGGTGCTAAGCAGAGTCCTTGGATGGAGACTGCAGAAATAATCTGAAGCCTCAACATTTTTTTAAAAAATTTTTTGCATCTAGTTATTCCCCAAAACTTGAACCTACAAGCTTTTGTTTACCATCACACTAATCCTCTTCAATTTAAAAGGTAAAACTATCCAATCCAATACATATCATTCCCTCAAATTCAACAAATTTGAAACAGCCAAATCTTGCAAACTAAAACTCCATAAAATCCTTTCAGACTCAACATTCAGAACTTGAACACTGCACTGACGCCCACTTATCATTCTCTGTTTCAAGAAGTTAAATCGAACCAACTAAGATATACAATTAGGTGTGCAGCTATTCAAGGGTTACTACCAAACTAACATACTATAAATAACCCATAATCAAGCAAACAAACAATAACCCAGAAAAAGAAACAAGGAATCTTATAAAAAATTATGAAGCTTTTATTATGTTAGATGATTCAACTTCTAGTATCGGAGGATTCGACTTATACATCTAATGATTAAGCAAAAGAAAAAAATTTGTTACCAGTAGAAAGGCCAAAGAGTGTAATCGAGATCAAAGACGACTAATCTGGGCAAGATTTGGAACATTCCTATGATCTGCAACGCTTCGTTTTTTACCATATCGTCTCCGACGGCCATGTCTCCTTTTTCTTGATTGGTATTCTTTTGGGTTGCAGCCCTTCTTTTTTTCTCTGATAAGCAAAAGGACAAATCAATACTAAACTATTTTCTCTTCTCCATTGCTTGAAATAAAATGTACACCGCGTGGTGTGGCGCGTGATGGACACAGCAGTGGCGAACTAAAAAATATTTTTGGAGAGGGTTTAATATTAAATTTAAAAAAATTTTAATATTTAAATAAAAATTTAACAATTAAAATATCAAAATGAGGACTATAAAATCAATAAAAATGTATAAATACATACACTTACAAAATGATTATTAGTTAATATTTAAGCTGTTAGTATTAGTCGTACAGATCGTGTGAGCTTTCAATCACATTTTATAAACTAATTCACAAATCAATAAATTTTCATTCTAATTCACAATTCATAAACAAATTCACAATTCACAATTCAACAAGAGTTTTTTAAATTCTAAATTTTAAATTCAATAAAAATTTTCTAAATTCTAAATTCAAGAGTTTTCTAAATTCTAAATTCACAATTGACAATTATATATTCTCAATTCACAATTCTAAATTAATTCACAATAAATTCAATTAGAGTTTTCTAAATTCACAATAAATTCAATTAGATTTCTCTAAATTCACAATAAATTTAATGAACTAATTCAAAAAATTCAATGAGATTTTTCTAAACTCAGTAAACACTAAATTCAATGAGACTTTTCTAAATGCAATCAATTCACAATATATTTTTAGTTTAAATTTCCTAAACTAACATTAAGGTTCCTAAACTTAAAAAAAAAAACTTTATATATTTTATAAATTATAAGGAAAAAACTTTCAAAAAGAAAATAAATAATTTTATAGATATTTACTTTTATTTTATTAAGAAAAGTTTTGTGGTAAAAAATATTTTTAGGAACTATATTATAAATTTCAGAGTATAGAAGAGTCAATCCAATAAAAGTCTTAGAAAAAATTGTTCAATAAAATCCATAATGTTAATTTTGATTTTACTGTCAACATTAGTAGTGATATCACTGATGGGAGTATGCCACGTACTGTCCTTCACATTGGATACACACTCTTTCAATACATGATTTTACCAAATGGACAATCATGATTTATTGAGAAAAATTGGATGTCCTTGATTTCATTTTGGAATCTACCTGATTTCCTTGCTTGACTTTATTTTCACCCAGAGTTTTTGTCATTTTCTGGGTTTGGATCATTAGCTAAAGCAGGGGCTCCTTCTTCATCATCAGCCTTCCTTTCTCCTTACTATGACCAGCAGTCCAGTCCCTCCCTCCTTCACACGTCCTGGCAGTTTTTTATTCTTATAGGGGGCCTCAGCCCATGCAAGCCGCCCCTTTAGTTCGCCATTGATTTTCAGCAAAGTAGTGAGCATCAAATTTATTTTTGATTCAACTAAATACTTAATGGGCAAGAGTGGTCTTACCAATACGCCCAGTTCCCCAATCCCGTACAACCCTTTGTTCATTTACTAAATCAATGCACAATAATGATTCTACTTGGTTGATTCGCCAATTAATTCCAATTAACTCGTCATCATAAGAATCACTGAAAGGCATATGACTTAGTTTTTCCAAAATATCACTCGTGATTTTCTCAATCAGTGCGGAGTCAGACCTGATCATATAAGAAACAAACATTTTTACTCTAGCCAAGACAAAGTATAATATTTTAATGAAGGGAAAACAAGAATTTACTCCATATTCCTTGAATCACATTCTGATAAGTTGCTTATTTCTGTCAAAACTTGGCGCCACGCATCTACTTTCTCTGAACAGTCTTTGTGTTCTTCTTTGAGCTCATCAAATGCCTTCCCAAAATTGTCACTGAGCTTTTGAATAAAATTAATAGTGCTATTTGTCCTGATGTTTGATGGCATTGATGTATCTTCACAAGCTCATCCAAGCACCAAGAAGAATTTGCATAATTTTCAGAGAAAACAGCAACAGAAACATATAATTGTTGGATTATTTCCAACAAGGCAGGCGAGATGTTTTCTCCTCGTCGGAGGTTTTTATCCGTGAAGGTAATGATTTTTTTTCTACTGCAAATCTTTAATGAGATAGGAGAGAAAACCACGACGAATATCT
>CATIWR010188281.1:0-22191 GCA_949677035.1 Omphalea diandra
ATCCCAAATGCAACGGTGCAATTGTCATTGTCGTGTTTTTACAATTCACATGTCTAAATGATTATTTATCTTGTGCATATGTTCATATGTGATTTCATATCATTTGTGCAATGAATATATTCATGTGATAATGCCAATGAATAGGGATAGGGATGTTACATCAATTTCCTATTTCCATAATTTCACAATTTTAGAATTTAAGCTTGTAAAAATTACACAATAAATTTAATAGATTTTAACAAATATTATATGAAAATTATATAATTTAACAAAAATATAGAACTTACCTATAAAAATTAACCTATAAAAATTATATAATTTAATAAAAAATTAATAATTCCTAGATAATTAGAAATTTCAAAATAATTCCTAAATAACAAGAAATTCCTAAATAATTCCTAAATAAATTTTAAATTAATTCCTAAATAACCAAAAATAATAATTCATAAATAACTAGAGATAACCATAAATATTATATAAAATTAAAAATAGAACAAAAGTGAGAAATGGAGAGATAGAGAGTAAAAGAGGTAGAAATTAACCCTGAGACTAGACCAGCAGCTATGGTGGAAGGAAGGGACGACGTTGATGGCAGTAGCGGCTAGAATGTCAGCAGTGACATAGGAAGAAAGAAGAAAAGCAAGAAAAGAAAGAAGAAGAATGAATTCATTCGGGATATTTTAAAAAAAATTTATCGACGGCCTGCCACGTCAAATTAAAAAAATCCATTAATAATCAGTCAATAATTAAAAATAAAAATAAAACAATATCGATGGATCTCTGGCCTATTATTTCCCATGTGACTTTTCAGGTCCATTCCATCAGTATATCCATGGTAAAATCTTGCACCAATTTTTAGCGCCATAGTTTGCCAAGGGATTCATTTCATCGATAAATAGTGATGATAATCTATCAGCGATCCATCGTTATATTACCCATTATCTTAGTTCTCGATTCCGTCTTTGATCTTTTGAAATTCACCTATGGATTTTAGTTTTTCGATGTATTTCGTCAGTAATTAGAGCTTTTCTTATAGTGTCTAACATGTCAAACTTGCCCATCATATGTGACTTAAATTCAACCCTAAAAGAATTAAAGGTTGTTTGTATAAATGATATCATCAATGTAAAGGCGCATAATGATGAAATCATTTTTACCTTCCTTCTTCATATACAACGTGGGCTCATTCTCATTTCTCATGAATTTTTTTATTGAAAATACCTATCAATTTTATTATACCATTCTTGAGGAGCCTGCTTCAACCTGTATAATGCTTTCTCAATTTGTGCATTTTCTCTTCTTCTCCTTGAACAATGAATCCTTTTAACTACATAACATAAACTTCTTCCTCCAATTCACCATTTAAGAAAGTTGACTTAATGTTAAATTAATAAACTACCATTGCAATTGTACAGCCAGTGCTTGAACAGTCTTCATCATTTCGAAACAAGCAACTAGAGAGAAGGTTTCTTCAAAATCAGTGCCATGTTGCTACTCATATCCTTTCACCATATACTGAGCTTTTATACTTTTGTATGCTTCTATCTATACCAAATTTTGTCTTGAATACCCACTTCAAACTAATTACATTTTTGCCTTTCAGTAAGTCTACCATATCTCATGTTCCATTCTTTTTTATCACTATCAATTTTTCCACCATTGCTCTCTACCATTCTTCTTTCTTAACTACTTCTTCATAAGTTATATGATCTAAAACAGTAAGAACAAATTGACAAGGTGCATATATATCAACTAAAGATTTAAACTTTCTTAAAGGAGTTTCATCTGAGGGCGCCTGAGAAGAAGTAGAATTTATACTACTTGATGAAGATGGTGAAGAAGATGTGACAAACTTGGTAAGCTTGTAGGAGTTTGATTTGTTGTATTAGTTGGTGATCCTTCACTTTCCATTACAGTTTCAATTTCTACAGTATATTTATTTTCATCCCACTTCTAGCTAGCCTTTTTGCCAAACACAACATTCTTACTCATAATTACTTTACCAGTAATAGGTTTATATAACCTATATACTTTAGATTATGTGCAATAACCAATAAAAATACATTTTTCTTATTTTTCATCAAGTTTTTTTTTTTTTTATGAATTTGACAATTTACTAAAGCATAAGCAACATGCCCAAAAGACTTTTAAGTGACTTACAAATGGTTTCTTGCCACACCAAGCTTCAAATAAAGTTTGATTCATGATAACCCTTGCTGGATAGATGTTCAATAAATAGACAAATGTCATAATAGGTTCTGCCTATAATTGATTTGAAAGTCCCTTCGCTTGTAGCATACTTTTTACCATCTATATAATAGTTCAATTCTTTCGCTTAGCAACACCATTTTTCTCAGGAGCATAAAGGGCTATCAATTTCTTATGAATACCTTTTTTTTTTCACAAAAAAGATTGAATTCTTTGAACAAGAATTTTTCACCTCTATCAATGCGAAGAGCTTTGATGCAAGGTCTACTTTATTTCTCCACCTTAGTTTTAAAGTGCCTAATCTTCTTAAAGTTTTTAACTTGTTTTCCAGAAAAATAAACCCAATTCATGCGACTATAGTCATCAGTAAAAAACAAGAAATAATAACTCCCACCAAAAGGCTTAGTTTACATAAAATACAAATCAACATGAATTAATTCAGGACAATTTGACACTCTCCAATTCTTTTTAATAGGAAATGATTTTCTAGTTTGTTTTCCATAGATGCACCCTTCATATAAATCAATGGAGTCAATTTTACATAGTCCAAAGAACTATACCTTTATCACTTAGCAATTTTAAATCCTTGATGTTGAGGTGTCCATATTGCAAATTAGCTTTAAGTCATCTTTTCCACCAGCAGTAAGAACAAAACTTCCCACATTTGAAACATCCAATGGGAACATTTTGTTTGGAGGCATCTTTATATTGATTTGTTCTTGGCCTAATTGCTTGTCTTTGATAACACAAGCATCATCATCATCAAGTACTACTAAATATCCATTAACCATTAGTTTGTCCAACACTAAACAAATTGTATCCTAAATCAAGTATAAATTGAACATTATGTAGAAACTTAAGTTTACCATGGCTAGTTTTAAGTCCCACCATACCTTTCCCTTTAACTTGCATTTCTTTGCCATTTCTAAGCTACACCATCATCTTTTATATCTCATCAAGCTTTCGATATATAGATTTTATGCTTGTCATATGATTCAAACAATCATTGTCTACAAACCACAACTCACTTGACATATGGTTAGTATTAAACTGAGCCATAAAAAGCTTGCTTTCTTCTTCATCCTCTGTTGCAAAATTTGCTTTTTGATCTTTATACCAACAATTAGCCTTTATATGTCCATATCCTTTGCAATGATAACATTGAATACCTTTCTTGGTATTTCTTTGGTCACTAGGCTACATTTGTCCTTCATATCTACCTCTACCTTTTTCATTATTGACATAACATAAGTAGTTCAAAGAGCTATCAAATTTGAAAAAATATTATTATTATTATTATTATTATTATTATTATTTGTCGTCAAAATGTGAAATTGAGGATGGAATAGGCCTTATAAATTTGAAATTATATAATAGGATAATTTTACCAAAAATGACATTGTAAAACCACACTAAATTAAAATCCTAATTAAAATAGGAAATCCAAAACAAATAGTGCTTATAATGAAGCTCCCTGCTAAAAGTTATAACTAAAATAAAAATTACTAAAAGTAAAAAAATATGTTTTTCAAGGCCTAACAATAGAATTTGGTCAAAAAATGACAGACATCACAATCAAAAGTTATGTGTTTCAATCGTTGGGTTGTTTTCCAATCAAATCATGGTTTTTTGGGGTAAAAAATCTAACTTAGTCTTAAATAGTAGAATTATGAAGCTGCAAAGTTTTTCCTTCTTTTCTGACTTTAGCCTTTCCAAACATACCAAAAAATTATTTGCCACTACTTTGGCATCAGTTACCTCGACCACAACCATGAAATCCTCATCTTCTTCAACCTTTGCATGCTAAATGTTCACCTTCTTCAGTTTTGGTGGCTACTTCCTTCACTTGAAATGCCTTTTCTTCGTTCTTTTCAAGTGATTTGTTAATTCTTGACTTATAATCTTGAAGAGACCCCATCAGCTCATCAAATGAAAAACTTGACAAATCCTTAGATTTCGACAACTACAACATGATCAAAGTTTAGAGTCAAGCTTTTAAGTACTTTTTCAACAATGGTCTGATCGGTAATCTCCTCACTGTAGGATCACATTTAGCTAAATATTGGCATTGCTCTTTATTGAAAAAAATCAGTAATTGATTCTCCACTTTTCATGATCAAGGTTTCAAAGTCACATCGAAGTGATTGTAATCTTACCATAATGACCTTTGAATCACCTTGGAACTCCTTCTACAAAATAGACTAGGCTTGTTTTGATATAGTTACAGCTAAAATCCTTGAGAAAACACTATTATGGATAGCCTACTAAATGATCACCAATGCCTTAGAATCTCTCTTCTTGTTCTCTCGCAACCTACTTTCTTCATTAGGATTTGTATAGTCGTATCTACAAAGTCCCAAAGATTTTGAGGTTTGAGCAGAGTTTGCATATGGATACTCAAGAATTCATAGTTTTCTCCCTTAAAGATGGGAATTATTGGTTATGTAGCACTTATTACATTGTTGTTGCTTGCCTTTGGATTTCCTCTTTAGTGTTTCAATCAACTCATGCGTTTACTTTCTACTCACTCTCTCTAACCATCTCTAATACCGTAAATGTTGGGTGTTCTAAGAACTAAGAATTGTAGTAAAAAATAAAGAACCACAGTAAGGTAAAAATGCATGATTATTGTAGTGGGAAAGAATAAAGGAAAATGCAAAAAAGTCAATGTATTTTTAATTGTGTTATTCAAGAACTGAGAGTGTCTATTTATAGGCTTACATATAACTAAAAAGAGCTAAAAACTCTCTACTAAAATTAGATTTTATTATCATTGTCTACCACAAACTAAAAACAAAATTTTAAGGAGAAAATGATTGCAACTAATATAGACTTCAATGACTACATTAAACACATGTTATTTCGAATAATCTTCAATAAGGACTTTCCAATAAGTTAAATTTTGCTAGAGACAGATTAATGGAGAACTTCTTTTAGATGGTTGGAATCGTGTTCAAACCTCAATATAGTAATTGTCATAAAACTCCTACAAAGGTTATTACATTAATAACCTTCTTCGATGATGTATATGATGTTTTATGGTACTTTAAATGAGTTAGAGCTTCTTATAGATGTTGTTCAAAGGTTTGTGCTAAGAAACAATGTTGTTTACCATTTTATTTGTGCTACTAAATTCGTAATCATGTTAAAAGGTTTTCCCCCTCAGTAATTGATTATTTCAAATGGGAAGTGTGTGCAATCAATGACCTTCCAAATTATATGAAGCTTTGCTTCCTGGCTCTTTATAACACTATTAATGAGATGGCTTATGAAACCATTCAAGAGAAAAGAGAAAACATTCTTCTATATCTAGCAAATGCAATAAGTCTTAAGTTCTTAGTACTTAATTTTGTTTCTGTTAAGTTGTAAAAAGTTTAGTAGCTTCTCTCTTTCTCTCTCTCTCTCCTCTTTTTAATACTTTTTAGTAAAATATATGTTTATTAGTGTTTTGGTGTGTTGATTTATTTAAATCATTCCAACAAGAAGCAAAGTGAGTTTACAACAAGTCAACACCCATAAGGGTGTAATCAAGCCAAACCCTGTTAGGTTGAAGTTCAAGCTTGACTCTGAAACTCGAAGCTTGAGCTCGAGCTCGATCGAATATTCGAATTCTTGAGCTCAACTCGATTAGACTCTTTTATATATATAGACTTGTAACTTTTGTAAATTGAAATATGGTTTCAATAAGCTTAATTAAGTTTGACTAAACTCAATTGGTAATATTATAAATATACCTAAACTCGATTAGTCTCATGAGCCTTTCAAGTTAAGAATTTTGATACTTGAATTCGACTCCCCGATTACTCCAGTAGCTTAAGTTTAAGCTCAACTTGATTAATTTCGAGTCGATCTTGGGTAGTTTGCGAGTTGTCTTAGTTCATTTACACCCCTAAACACCCATATATAAGGATTATCTTGAAAATGTTTGGATCTCTTCATCAAGGCTCCTTCAATTGCTTCATGCCAATATATTATTTATGATAAAATCATAAAGTAAGAACTTAAAGAGATTTTTTTTTAAAAAAAAATGTATCATGATCTCTTATATTGGCCTTCCACCATTTTTCGGCTTTACAATGATTTGCTTTTTGCATCTGTACGTTTGTTTCTTATGTTTTTCCCTTTCTTTTCCTGAGGGAATAAGGTGGTGTCTGATCACCATTTCAAAGGTGTTAAGCTTAAAAATAGGTTATGTTTTATGTTATACAAGAAGAATTAGAGATAGGTGAAATTGCAAATTATATTTTATTGTACATGAATGACAATGGTTTTACAAAGGAAAATATAAGGAATTTAATTGATGAAATTTGGAAGAAGATGAACAAAGAGTGAGTTGAGAACTTGATCTCGTCAAAGCATTTTATCAAAACAGCCTTTAACCTTGCTCGAATAACCCACTGTACATATCAATATGGTGATGGATATAGTGCTCCAGATGAAAGATCAAGGAAATGTGTCTTGTCGGTGATAAACGAACTGCTTTCACTCATTGATAGATGAAATATATGTTTTGTTCTTTCCCATTATATATACATAAGTGATAAGTAGGAATACAGATCATACCATCTTAGGGTAAACCCTTTGAAGTATCTTAGGTTTAATCCTTTGAGTTTGAAGTAAAAGTAAGTCCTACCTTAAACTAAATGTTTAAGGATCAAACTAATAATATTTATTACTTCACCAACGACTAGAATTAGTACACTAAAATTATCCAATATGTGTGTGTGTTAGAATTCAAAGGCAATTAGGATGATCATTTTCCATTAATGGAATTCGCATATAATAATAACTATCACTCTAGTATTGGTATGGCACCATATGAAGCTTTATATGGCAAGAAGTGTAGAAGTCCAATTTGTTGGGATGTTGAAGGGATGAGGCAGTTAGAGGGTCCCAATATGGTACAAGATACAATGGCCAAAATCCAAGTAGTCAGAAGATGTTTGGAAGCTGCACAAGATAGGCAAAAAGGGTATGTTGATAAACATATATGAGAAATGGAATATCAAGTTGGAGATAAGGTATTTTTGAAAGTTTCACCATGGAAAGGCATTATTAGGTTTGGTAAACAAGGAAAGTTGAGTCCAAGGTACATTGGGCCATATGAGATCATAGAGAGAATTAGGCCTTTGGCATATCGATTGGCATTACCAGTAGAATTATCTAAGATGCATGATGTGTTCCATGTTTCTATACTTTGAAGGGATCAGTCTGATCCTAGCCGTGTATTATCAAAGCTAGAGATTGAATTGTCTAATGATATGACTTATCATGAACAACCAGTTGAAATTTTTAATCAACAGCTAAAACAATTAAGGAATTGAGTGATACCCATGGTTAAAGTGAGATGGAGCCATCACTCACTTAAGGAGGCCACTTGAGAAGTAGAGGAACACATGAGACGACAATATCCCTATCTATTCTAAAGTTCCAGTAAGTAAAATTTCAAGGACGAAATTTCTATAAGTGGGGGTGAATTGTAACATCCTCAACCCGAATCATATATATTTTTATTATGTTATATATTTGAGTATATACTTTGGATAAATGATTTTTTTTTGGACATGCGAATTGGAGAAACACAACGATGACACTTGCACCCTTACATTTGGGGCACTTGAACATATATGTAATGTTTACATAGTTGCATGGCAAATTATCTTACATTGTGTGCATGTTATAACATTATAAATAATGGTGTTATAGCGCTTATTTAAGAGTATAAGGAGCACTTAGGGAGCAGGAGATGGATGAAGGTGCTTAAGGAGTGAAGAAGAGGGACTAAAAGCAAAACTTTTAACTTTCAACCAATAAGATCAAGTCCCCAATATTTTGTCTTATAGGAGTACAAATTATAATTCTTTACCATTAGGGTCTGGTAAGAGAAGAGAAAGGCGAAATACATTAGAAGAAGGAGAGCTAAGAAAGAAAGAAGAAGAAGAAGAAAAAGAAGAAAAAGAAAAAGAAGAAGAAAAAGAAGAAGAAGAAGAAGAAGAAGAAGGAGAGGGAGAAGAGTGAGCTGCCTAAGCAGGAAGCCTAAGGTTTTCTGGTTATGGGTCAGTAGGTAAGTTAATTTATCTTTTTCTCAACTGAAATTAACCTCTCATGACATGTTAATCATGCATAGTTAGTGAGAATTATTGAGTAATTGAGGTAGAACTCTTGGATGAAAGTTGTAATCTAAGAGAACAAGAGCTGATTCTGTCGGTTTTGCTGTTATATCAAAATTTTGCAACCACGATTTCATAACCCTAGAAGAGGAATTATTGAAAGTTCAAAATATAAAATTTGTAGCTTTATGTCTCATATAAATGCATATGAAACAATTTTGGTTTATTTTGTGTGTGTGAGAAGATATGACTCCTTCAGTAGGGCTGGGTCATATACGAACCGAGATGATTTAGTCTTCTGTTTTCTTATATTTTGATGGCCTTATATTCTAATTTTGATAAAGTGAAAAACATGAAACTTGTAGCTTTATATCCCTTTTGCATACCTATAAATAAGTTTTGATTTATTTGTTATGTAGAAAGAGATATGGCTCATTGATTGAGACTGACCCTGTACCGAGATGAAACCTCACATTTCTTTTAGTTCTATTTTCCAAGAATTTGAGGGCCATAGATTCAGAATTTGATGATGGTCCAAACTTGAAAGTTGTATATTTATGTCTGATATACATGTCTGTGAAATATGGTTGTCAAATCCAGCATGGTTATTGAGATATTATCCCTTCATCATGACTATTTGTCAACATATTACAAACCTGCTCACCGTGAGATTTGTTCCTTTGTACTTGAAGGCAATCGAAAGAAAGTATTTGACCTTAGTACTTGTTAGATGGCCACTAAGAAGACAACACAACCCAAAACTTGATCGAAGGTTGCTGGAGGGGAATGTTTGACCTTAGTACTTGCTAAAGAGTTGCCAGGAAACTTGGTACTTGCTAAATGGCTATCAAGAATCTTAGTACTTACTAGAGGAATTGAGAAGGAAATTGTAACCATACATATCCTTTTTTGGTTTTCATATTTTATATCTGATGCTTTATTATGCCTTATGTAATGACCAAACTATAAGCATGGATTTTTAGTCCTTAAGTTGTAAGCCCAATGATGAGAAACAACTTAAATTCCCCCCTCCCCCCTCTAAAGATAGGAGAAATAATGCCTAAAAAAGCAATATAATCTTAGGAAAATCCTTAAATTAAACCTATATTTCACTCAACCAAACCTTGAAAGCCATTTAAGGAAAGAAACTATTAGCTATATAACCAACATATATGATTGCACAACCAACTCTAGAGGGTTGTATAGAACATAAGATTGTTGTACAAACAACCCAATAGAGGCCAAAAGCTAAAAGCATCTGGAATAGTGAACCATCAAGCTTCAAAGGGATATATGGCTAACCTTAGGTCTATATAGACAACCTTAGAGCAATATAAATAACTTTCAAACCTTAATGTCTAGAACTTTTTTTATTCTTATCTATAATAGGGGTTAGGATAGGGTGTAATTCAAGTTATTAAGCTCAGTTACACCCATTGCACCTTTATAAATGCCCTTCCTATTGAGGGAGAGAGAGAAGTTTTTCTACCTTAACAAAACTCTACAATACTCAATTCTCAAACCTTTGAAAACCTCACCCCACATAGAAAACATAAACAACCAATGCACATCTAAAAGATTCAAGGTCTAACCAAACATTGCACAATTCATTTTGTATTATTTTCCCTTGCATTTGGAGGAATTTTTTTTTATTACCAGAGTGCCTTTTAGGGTAAAAAACATTGAATATCTATATAGACCACTGGGAGGTTTGGATAAGCTAGCCTTTGGTTTGCATAGCCTTTTATTATTACTCACAACACCTTTTCACTTAGTTTGTTTTATGCTTTTCTTGCTCTGTTAGGGCTTTATGAGCCTTCCATAATAGGAATGAAGGTAGACTACAATGACCTATGACCCTCATTTCTCATTTTTTGAGGATATATATATATCAACCTGACAAAAGCAACCAATCCAAGAATGAGCCTTAAAGACCTGACCTTGGCCTATCAAGAATGTTCTCAACTGTTGGCCCAAGGAATTATTGAACCAACAAAATCAAACTGGCTTGCCAGGCCTTTACGTGAATAAAAGATCAGAACTAATCTGTGGGAAAAAATGGCTTGTGATTGATTATCAGCCTTTAAATCATTTTTTAATGGATGATACATTCCCTCTCACCAAAATTTTCTCATTATTTGTTCATTTGTTTCAAGGTAATTTTCAAAGTTTCACCTTAAGGTAGGATTCTGGCAAATAGGAATTAAACCTGAAGATCATCTAAACACAACTTTTTACATTGCTAATTGACATTATCAATGGATGGTCATGCCATTGTGACTCAAAGTAGCTCCATCATTGTTCCAAAATGCAATGATAAAGATATATGAGTCTATCCTTTATAGTGCTCTAATTTACATCGATAACGTGTTACCTTTATCAAAAAAAGAGGACTCTTATTAAATGATTATATCTCAATTTGTGGACCTAACAAAGAAATTTGGTGTAATGCTATCCTTCATTAAAGTGCAAATAACTAAGAAGAAATAGAGTTGCATTTTGTTTAAAGATGGTCAATACAAGTATAGACCACATATTGGAGTTTAGCTTTTAAAGTTCCCAGACAAAGATCTCAATCAAAAGCAAATACAATAATTCCTAGGTACTACAAATTACATAAGATACTTTATCCCCCACTTTACCCAGAAATCAAGTCTTCCATGCCAAATGTTGAAAAATAATCCTCATAATTGGAATGCTAGTCAAACAGAATCTCTCAGGATCTTAAAAGCAAAGATGCATAACTTACCAACACTACAGATTCTTTCAGCAGGAAAAAGAAGATTACAGACTGATGTGAGTGACCATTATTAGGGTGCAATTCTCCTTGAAGAAAAAGACAATCAAAGGAGAATATGTGCACATGCTAATGGAAGTTCTAAATATTCTGAGGTCCATTACCATTCAACTTTCATAGAAATTTTAGCAATGAAAAATGGCATAAAAAAGTTTAAATTCCATCTGATTGGATATCAATTCACAGTTCTCATGGACTGTTTTTTTTTTTTTTTCAAAGATGCTCAAGTTCAAAGGCAAAAATGTGCCACTTCCTCAACTACTTCACTGGAAAGATTGGTTTAACAAATATAACTTTGAAGTTGAACGCTCCTTCTGGTTGAACTGCTACTTTGCTTCCCGTGGGCTTTCCCTTTTGCTCCGTTTTCGCTCATTATATAAAAGGGGATAAAAATCTGATCCCTGAGCTTTTATCCATACCTCAAATAATTTCCATAATCCATGAAGAAAGAACATTTCCTCTAATCTACATGGCATCCTCAGCCTCATCTTCCATTCTACCTCAACCATATTAAAAATATGGAGAACCATCAGGGTTTCAATTTCCTACCAGTTACACCAAGCTTTACCATTTAACCAAAGAATAAATTTTTACCTACTAGTCTTTATTAATCAAACTTTATGGTCCTGTGTTTCTAAACATCCTTAGATTTCATCCAAAATACTAATTCCTTAAGATTTATTATCTTTTTGATTTTTTTTTTACTACAAATGATGGATCATGGGTTTGGCTTGAAGAATTCCTTGCCTTTTTATGGTATTTTTGTCACATATATACTATAATTGTGAAAATTCATCCCTATTACTTCTAGTCCTATTTATCAAAGATTCAAAGAAAAATAAGGAAAAATCATCATTTAGTTACCTTCCTTTAATGGTTTCAATCTTTAGACCAATGGATTTCCTCCTGTTATACTAAGCATAGGTATTGTGAGCCCCAAATAACTTAGCAAAAGAGTGGTATACACTTTTTGCAAACCTTGCTTAGTTAAAGCTTTAAGCCTATGGCTTGTGTCCACGTTTATGGAGAAAATCAATATTCACTCAGTGATGTTTTTGACCACCATAAATAGTTTAGAGATTTTTAAAGATACATGCATGGACCAAACAAAGTAGTCCTTAAAGAGATATGACCATCTTTAGTAGAAGATGCTCATTGGGACTTTTTGCTAGTTAAATACCGCTAAAGTCCTATGGCAAACAAAAGAAAATGGCTTAAGACGCCTATGTCCTAGTGTCTTTAAAATGATTTGACTGCCAAAGATTACATATTTGATCCAGATTCCTAAGACCCATATGAAGTGTATGCTTACTGCATGAGACAAGAAGTAATGGAGCCCCTAAAAAAGAAGTCCATTGACAGTGATGACTCAGATTACTAGAACATGAATATGTCTTCATCACATGAGCCCATCCATAAGTGAAGGCCAACTATAATATATTTGTTTTATTTGAAGCATGTGAAAAATAATTGTCTTTACTTTACAAAGTGGGATACGACTGTAAGATAAGTTTGTGAGTTGTAAGTGTTTGCTTTACTCAGAGTTTCTAGTTTGTATAAAGAGACAGAGAAAACCTTGAGAACAAACATTGCCTAATATCATTAAACACCATGAGTTTCTAAAACACTCTTTTGCCTAAAGCTTTATGAATATTGCTATTTAATCTACCTCATCTTTAGTATTTATCCTTTGATTCTAGTTTTTCCATGTATAGAGTACTAAGAGGGTTGAGGCATGGTTGATGACTGGGTGATGTCATCATTTGTTTGCCATAGCCATAATTATATTCTATATATGTGCTAAATTATATATATATATATATATATATATATATATATATATATATATATATATATATATATATATATATATATATATATATTGTGTGTGTGTGTGCGCATATGTGTATGACTACAAGAAATTGTAATATTATAGATGAAATTTACTAATGAAAATAGATTTGTCGAGTAAATTTCATTGAATTAATGACAGACTGTCAAAAAATATATATTGTAAAGTTAGTAATGAATTGCTGACCAAAAGCTATCAACATTTATCGATAAACATAATTTGTTAATAAATTTTGGTGTTAAAATTAGGCGTGTTCGTTTATCTACAAAATCACCGACAGAAACAACCCAAAATCCATCGATATTTTTTAAAATAAAATTTATTATAATTCACTGATAAGTTACCAATGGATTTACTAATGTGACGTGACATTTTCATAAATAATCTATCGGTAAACTTTTATTAAAAAATTTTCATGACTTCCCTTACTTTTCTTCTTTATTTTCCTCTCCTCTGAGCCCTCCCTATTTTCTCTCTCTCTCTCTCTCTCTTTGCACCACGCCGCTGCCTATACTACTACCACTACTGCTAAGAAGTCGTCGTTGCCACTGTCATTGCTATCACCAATACCAATATTGCTACTTACCAGGCACTATTCTCTTGCATGGTCTCACTCTAGTTTCTCTCTCCTTTTGACTTTGTAAGCAATTTGGATTGAGATTGAATGTTTATGATTTTTGTTGAATTAGAATTCATGGAATTTATATAGTAAATTGTATAATTTTAATTTGTGTAATTATGTGTATAATTTTATAATCTTACAATTTTAATTGTGCATAATTTATGCAATTTTATAATTTTATTATTTTAATTATGTGTATAATTTGTATAATTTTATAATTTTATAACTTTAATTTTGTGTTTAATTTGTGTAATTTTCTAATTTTAATTTTCTGTATAATTTGTGTAATTTTAATTTTTATGAACAAAATTTGTGAAATTTTAATTTTGTGAATAAATGTAATTCTTTGATATTATCAATATTGATATTGTAAATAATTTATCTATTAAAGTTTTATTTATTGTAGTGTAATTTTGTAAATTGTAGTAATTTTGTTATAATAGTGAATTGTAGTGAATTATTGCAATTTTAATTTTAATAGACCATAAATTCAAATTTGTAATTTTAAATTTTGGTGCAAATTTGTTGATATTTTATAGTGAATTAGTGAAAACAATTGTAATCGCGTAAATTTCAGTTTATTATTGTTATTTTTTTTTAATTTTGTGAAGTTTGTAAATTTGTTGCAAATTTACTAAAAATTTGGAGTATATTTTGTAAATTTTCTAATTTATTGTATGAATTTAGTGTACATTTGTAATTGAGTGTAAATTTATTAAATTTGAACATTTAGTGTAGATTTTATAAATTATATAATTTATTGTACATTTATTATATATTTTTGTATATTTTATTGTAAAACTGTATAATGTTATAATATTTTGCGAATTAATGTAATATATTTAAATTTATTTCAAATAATTTTGTTATTTTAGAGAATTTGAAAATTTTATAAATTTAGTAAGGTTTATAAATTGGTGCAAATTTAGTGCAAATTGAAAGTATGTTTGGTAACTTTTGTAATATGTAAATTTATTAAATTTGATGCAAATTTAAATAATATGTAAATTTGGTGCAAATACAAATAATATGTAAATTTAAAGTAATTTTAGTTATTTAAGCGTCACTTTATTAAATTAGTAATTCAATAAGTTTATTAAATTTAGTAATTTAAGTGGGTCTTTAAGTGTAATTTAATAAAACTTCAAATTTTATAAATTTTAAATTTATTATATTTAGTAATTAAGTGGACCTTTAATTTATTTTAGTGTAATTTAATTTAATTTTACCAATATCATAAATTTATTGATATTTGCAATTTACAATTTTTTTGTTTAGATTTTGTAATTAGGTTGAAATTTTATTATTTAGATGAGTTAGAGAGTTATGTACTTCAAAGAGATAGATATTTAATTTAAAATTTTTAAATATAAAATTATTAATAAAAATTAAAAATTTGGTATTATATGAAATATTTAAATGTTATTACAAAATATTTGTATGTATAATAATTTGCATGTTAAAAAATATTTATATATTAAAAAATTTTTATACGTATGTATATTTGTATGTAATGAAATTCAAATTCTACAAAATTATAAATTCTCCATAAAATTTAATAACAGAGTCCCGAAAAATATCACTAGATTTCCAAGCTTTTTAAAAAATATAATAAGAATGCAAAAAATTTTCAATAAATTCTAAAAAATATAATTAACTTAAAATGCCTTGAAAATTAAAATATAAAATATTCACAAATGTTAATTATCATGGATTGAGAAATGCAGAATATTAAATTATATGACTTGAATTGATAAAAAAAAGTCTATAATATAATTAATGATGTAAGATGTACAAAAAATTTATTTGTCTGAAATTACCTAATAAAGATGAGAATGTTACATTACTTATAAAAAAAACTATTATCTTGAAAATTCTAAATTAATGACAGATATCATAAAATATTCAAAATTTACATTGACTTGAACCACTTAAAATTTTATAATATAATTAATGATATAACATATATAAAAAATTATTTGTCAAAAATTGGTCAATGTTAATTGAAAATTTTACATAAATTGCAAAGTATTATTGCCTAAAAATGATAAGTTAAGGACAAATGTCATAAAGTACTCAAAAATTATATTGATTTGAATTGCTTAAAAATTTATAATATAATTAATGACATACAATATATAAAAAATTTATTTGCCTAAAATTGCTTAATAAAAAAATGAAAAGTTTATGCCATGAAATATTAAAAATTTTAATTGGCTTGAATTATCTTAAAATTTATAGTATAATTAATTTCATAAATTATCTAAAAAAGTAATAATATGTTAATAAAAAGTTTAAAAAATATTGAAAATTTTATAATAATAATAATATTTCATATCAATTTGTAAATTCTAAATGTTTCGAAGCAATTAACATTGTCCCACAAAACTGAAATGAAATTCTAAAGGTTTCATAAATTTTACGAATATTTCATAGTTTTTGTTTTGAACTTTACCTGTTTGGATTTAATGTTTATTTTGAATTTAGTTTTTATTTTTATTAAAATGACAATATCGATGAAAATGTAATTTATAGACAATTTTGTTAAATTTTCTAT
The DNA here is from genome assembly GCA_949677035.1 of Omphalea diandra. Lineage (NCBI taxonomy): Eukaryota > Viridiplantae > Streptophyta > Magnoliopsida > Malpighiales > Euphorbiaceae > Omphalea > Omphalea diandra. The sequence continues at coordinate 16,147 of CATIWR010188281.1, forward strand.
AAATTTCGTAGAACAATATATAAACATAAACTTAGATAATCATTTGGTGCAATTCTTGCTGGATGATGAGATCACATTGAATTATCCAAAATGGACAGTTTGAAAATTTCACTGCATAATATAACTGGTTGTACACAATATAATTTATTATGCCATTGTGAATTTATATTAATTATCTTCGACTTGTTCTCTTAGTGCATAGTGATAAATATTGGAAAACATTTTTCATTTTTGTGCACTAGGAGAATTGTTGTGAGATGTTGTCAAAATTTTATCAGTTGTGTGAGCTATATTTTTATGGCAACCGTTTATATGACAATCAATTTCTAAATAGGTTAGATTCTTATCTCATAGGGATGGTGAGATAAGGAGATAGTATTAGATTTGACACAATGCAAAATATTAAAAAATTAAAATTAAAAATAATATATATATGTTTAATTGTATTATTATTTCACAATTTTCAAGAATTAATAATGACATTAGATAGGAATTGGATGTATTTTAGACTTAAGAATGATTTATTACAACCAGAATTCTTAGAAGGTGTGAACCATTTTATTCAATTCTTGACTTCTCAACTTGAATTTATGGATGGAATTAAGATTAAATGTTCGTGTAATCATAAGAAGTGTTAGAATCACAATTATTTTGACCCCAATTGTCGTAATGTTGCATATTGTGCAAAGGGATTTTGTTGTTGGCTATTGTGAATGGTATTTGGCTATTGTGAATGGTATTTGCATAGTGCAACATATGGATCTAGAACATTAGCGGCTGAAGAACCTAAGCTTCTAGCTAATGATGTATGTCATAGTGAACTAGAACCTAGTGCATTCCATAATTTGGTTATGAATGTTGCTGGTCCAAAGTTTGATTGAGGTGGAATGAGTGAAGCCCTGAATTCAATGTCTCATATATTGTATGATATGGTTGATACAACTAATGAAGATTTATGGCCTAATTGTGAAAAATATTCCAAGTTATCATCGATTGCACAACTAATAAATATCAAATTTGAGTACTATTTGTTTGAAAGGTGTTAAACAATATTTTACATTGGTACAATGAGTTGTTGCCTGAGGATCATATGATGGTTGATAGTTTTTATAGCACTAAAAAATTGATGCAAAGTTTAGGTATTCCAGTTGAGAAGATTCACTATTGCAAGAATAATTGCATGTTATATTGGGGTGATGACAGTGACAAGAAGATATGCAAGTTATATGAATTTCTCAAATATAAGCGCATGCCTCGAGGATCAAGTACATCAAAAAAAATTTCATATAAGAAGATGTATTACTTTCCTCTTACGCTAAGGCAGTAGAGGTTGCATGCTTTTGAAGCAACTGCCAAGTATGTGAGATGACATACTGAGCATAGGCAAAAGGAACTTGTAATGAAACATTATTTAGATTCTCTAGCGCGAAAGCATTTTTAATCGAATGAATCCACATTTTGCATATGAAATCTGCAATGTTTGTCTAGGATTATACATTGATGTGTTTCAACTATTTGGATAATAATATTCATGTTGACCAATTATTGTAACACCCTATAATTTGCCTTCATGGATGTGTATGAAGGAGGGATATGTTTATTTATGTTTTGGTTCCAGGACCTAATAATCCTAAACCAAAGTTGGATATATTCCTGCATTCCATGATTGTTGAATTAAAAAAATTTTAAGAAATTTTGGTGAACACATATGATATTTCCAAAAATAGATTTTCTAGTTGCAAACTGCATTTCTATGGACTATTAGTGATTTTCTTATTTATGATATGCTATCTAGTTGGAGTACTCAAGACAGACTTGCTTGTCCATATTGCATGGGACATATTGATCGCTTCATGCTTCCTAATTGTGGTAAGCAATCATGGTTTTATAATACCTATAAATCCTTAATGCCTGATCATTACTTTAAATTGAACAAAATTGTGTTTCTAAATAATCAAATAGTGAAAGACATGGCTCCACCTATAAGGTCAAGAATGGAGATACTAAAGGAAATCATTGGATTATGCTTGATGATGGTAACTAAAGTTGGGTTCGAAGAGGTTAATACTTAAATATCAAAACAAATAGTATATTAGTGGAAGAAATTGAGTATATTGTAGGATTTGCCTTATTAGAGTACCAATTTGCTAATACATAATCTGGATGTCATGCACATTAAGAAGAATGTATTTGAGAATGTTTTTAATATGGTGATGAATATACAAGCAAAATCTAAAGATAATGCCAAATCTAGAGAAGACTTAATGTTATTCTATCACTGCCTGGAGTTACATCTAGGATAAGTCTTTTGTGAATGACTTAAGAATATTTGATTTTTAGACAGGTATGTATCTAATATGGCTTGATGTGTTGATATATTCAAACTAAAGTTGTTTGGCATGAAAAAACATAATTGTCATATGCTTATGTAGTGATTACTTCCTATTGCTTTCCATAAGTTGTTGCCTTCACAAGTATAGAAACACTCACAGAGTTGAGTATGTTTTTCAAAGAACTCACTGCACCACAAATTAGGGAGGAAGACATGGCATAGTTGAAAATTAGCATTCCTTTGATTTTGAATATGTTGGAATAGATTTTTCCTCCATATTTCTTTGATTCAATAAAACATCTAGTTGTACACTTGGAATTTGAAGCAAAGCTAGTAGGGTCTGTACATTATAGATAGATGTATTCTTTTAAGAGGTACATTTCATTTCAATATGTCCATTGCACATTTCATATCAACATAGTAATTTTTAATCTAACAATATGTTTATATTATAGATTTCTTCAATATTTAAAGAATAATGTTAAGAATAAAGCCCAAGTTCAAGGTTCTATATGCAATGAATACTTAGTTGAATAAGCTTCATCATTTTGCTCTTATTATTTCAAACTGCATGTGTATATAAGGCATACAAAAGTACCTCAAATGATGATGGTGGACAATCTAAAATATACAATATTCGAAGAAAGTTATCAATATTCACTTATCCAGGTAAACCAAAAGGTAGAATGTTAACTGATAAAGAATATCACGCAGCTCAAGCATATATTCTTCTTAATTGTCATGAAGTAAATGTGTCGAGTAAGTTATAATACCAGTTCAACTCCTTAATTTGTTAATGCGTAAAAAATGCTATACTAATATTATATTGTTATAATTTTATAAAGCTTATACATTGACATATTAAAGCACACATTTCTTAATATATCTATTGATGAAGTTGATAAAAAGTTAGAGATAGAATTTTGATATTTGCTCAAGTCATATATGAGTCTACACTAGTTAATATTACAACAATAAATTATAACACTAATTATTCTATAACCAATGTATCTAATTGGTTATTATGTTTCTTTTATGCAAGTGATCTAACAAATAGAATCACAAATCAATTTATTACAAATCTTGCAAAGGGTCTATTACAAATTATGACTATGTATCCCGTGTAAACAGGTATAAGTTTCTCATTGAAAAATATGGTTTTAATAGGGTAACAATCAATAGTAGTGTAAGTATTAAGGGTTCCAAATATAGTGAAAATGCATACATGACTATTACGGTCAACTGATAGAGGTGTTACAGTTCAAATATCCTGTATTTTTTTTTATAAAAAGAACTATGTTATTTAAATGTTAATTGTTTAATCCGACACCTAATGTGGGAATGAAGGTGCATGAAATTTATAATCTAGTTGAACTCAACCACAAGTGTCGATTTAATAAATATGAACCATTTATATTGGCAATTCAAACTTGGCAAGTGAATTACGTTCGTTATCCTAGTTTAAAACATGATAAATTTGACTGGTGGTCAGTATTCAAAATAAAACCTATATCATTTGTTGAAATCAAGGATGAATATATTATTAAGACAATGTCTCAAGCTCTATTTCAAGAGGATGTTGAAAATTTGCCTCTACTGTAAATTACGGATGATAAGCCACTGAAAGGTTTAAAAGATCCATGTGAGTCATTCATCAATTTAAATGACAAGTTAGACAATGAAATAGAGCTGCAAATAGAATCTGAATCATCGAAAGAGATCATGTTTGAAGATGATATAAAATATGATAATTTTAAGTAAGTTATAACTTTCTCCTTCATTTTGGTATTTATGCACTTATGAATTTTACTTTTAGTGTATATATATATAAAATGTAAACTCGGATGACACATCATATACCTAGCATGTCAGATACACCTTCCTGAGATGGTTTGATAGGTAGAGGACATACCCATGATAGTAGACCACCTCTGTCGCCACTTTCTTCGTCTAGCACAATTGCATTAATGCCTACACTGAAGTATACTATAATTCCTTTTATATTAACCACTTCTGCAGATTCAACTTCTCTAGCTCCATCCTTTATTACATCTCTAGCTTTGTCTCCTTCCTCATCCAGGGGCCATTTATGCTAATGTATTCTGATGATTCTTATACAGTGCTTACTCCCAAGTTATGACCCTAGATTTCTTTATAGAATGGGGGATATGTTTTAATTAGTTTTTTTTTTTCCATTTTTGTCATTCAATATTTAATAAATGTCACACTAATTATTTTTTTTGTTATAAATTTTTACAGTTTGCATCATCTGATAGATGCCCTTGTATATGCTGAAAGATATTTAAGCAGAAGGTTCATATAGATGGCTATAGTTGGAAGAAAGTTTCACAGTTTGTGGAGACCTTTTGTTGGGAGGAGTTCAAGGAAAGGAATGTTTTTAATTTAGAGTTAAATTGCTTAAAATTTGATTATTATTTTTTTTGCTGATTAATTTTTTTATTCATTATTATTACAAAAGCAGTTTTAATGAGACTAGGTGATCGACGCCTTGGTTCAGACAACCTTCTTTAAGAAAGTTACTTTGATGCACAAGGATGTGCTTCATGAGTTGAAGTATAAGGGTAAGGAGACATAAGTGTCTGATGAGGCCTGGGTTCACTGGTAGATGCAGTGGAGTTCTTTTCATTCTCAGGCTATGTCTCACTAGGCCAACTTCAATAAGAGGACAGAGAAAGGAGGTCCTAGCACAGGTCCATCCAAGCACATCAGAGGGTCTATACCCCATTCTAAACAGTCCAGATGGCTGGAAATTAAGTCTATATCAAATTTATGAATTACTCTTTAATTTTTCTGTTTAAGTTTTGTTTAATTTCTTCTTTTCATTAACTTAATAATAGACTTAGTAGTTAGGATAGGAGGTTCTACCAGACAATGTCTTTATGTATACACACATAAAGTAACATGGCATGTACACCTTTATTAACACACGCTCAAGGATTGTTAATGTAAGTCATAACTTACTAATTTTACTTTTAATTTTTTTCATTTATTTTTATATTATAATCACTTATAATTTTTTTTTAAAAAAATATGATATTGATAGGCAGCATGTCCAACTATCACAATCAGATCCAAGATCCAATAACCCTCATCAGGTGGATGAAGGTAAGGTTTTCTTGTTGGTAATGGGGGGCCGAGTCAAAAGGCAAATCTATGGTATAGGCAATCAAGTCCCTCACTTTTATAACGAGTCCTCGAGTGCCAACTCTTCATTAGCTCCAACACCTTTAGCTAAGCACTTACAGCGAGAGGTCGAAAGGCGAGTAGATGAGAGCATAACATCTTATCACACCTATGTCCAGTTTGTATATACACAGATGTGAGCTATGGAAGACTAGTTGCATGTTGTGACCCAGTAAACTGGGATACCTCTTCCATCTCATTTACAAATGCCTATGCCACCTGTTTCACCTCTTACTCAGTCTCCCACTGCTACTGCTTAGGCAACAACTCTGATTGTTCCTACTGCATTTAGTTTTACCACTGCCAATATTGATGATTTTTTTATTGTTCAAGAAGATGTAGTAAGAGATTAGTTTTATTGTTGTGTATATTACTTTGACTTTTTTTTATATATATTTATGCGCGTGCACACACACACACACACACACACACACTCATACAAACATACATACATACATACATACATACATAAATATATATATATATATATATATATATATATATATATA
>CATIWR010188305.1:0-29296 GCA_949677035.1 Omphalea diandra
GTTGGAAGGTCACTTTTCTTCTTTTAGTCCCTCTTCTTCACTCCTTAAGCACTTCCATCCATCTCCTAATTCCTAGATGCTCCTTATACTTTTAGATGAGCTCTCAAACACCATTATTTATGATGCTATAATAAGCACACAACATGAAATATTTGTCATATAACTATGCAAACACTGCATATATGTTCAAGTATCCCAAATGCAATGGTGCCATTGTCATTGTCGTGTTTTTACAATTCACATGTCTAAATGATTATTTATCTTATGCATATATTCATATGTGATTTCATATCATTTGTGCAATAAATATATTCATGTGATAATGCCAATGAAAAGGGATAGGGATGTTACAAGTTTGTTTTACATATATATTTGACTTATATTATTCAATTAGTTTAGCTTTACTTGCTTTGTTAGTTTAATTTGCCTTATTCTTTGATTTACTTTGTTATCTTATACATCTAGAGTACTTAGTCGTCTAATAGTTGATTCACTTTGCTTCCCAATGGACCAACCCCTTACTTACATTATCCTAAGGAGGGATATATATATATATATATATAATAAAAATTTACAAACATGATGCTCTAATGAATGCTATGAGAAGGGGTGTAGATGAAGAAGCTCCATTAAAGCTTAGACTATGTCTTACTAGGGGCAGACTTTGAGATACAATAAGTGTATCTAAAGATTCCTTCCCTTTATGGAACTAAGAGATAGAATTTCTAACTCAATTACTTCTTCCTTTAAGGAATCATTTTCCTTTCTTAAGGAGTTAAGAGAAGATAAAGACTTAAAAAGTCTTTAATGATTTTTTGAGTTCTTCATTAGAAGTCCTTAACTCACTTACAAGCTCATTTAAGGATTTGATTCATCCTCCAATTTTAAGCATAATTTCTTGTAAGTTTTCTTTATGATTTATACTTATCACATCTCAAAGTAAGAGCTTTAAGAAGCTCATCATTTACATCATCATATGCATCATAATTATTATTAGAGTGAGAATAAGAACTAACCTCATTAGAATAGTCCTCTTGCACCATGAAGTAGAAATAAGCCACTTCATCATCTTCATCTTCCTCACTAAAGTTGTCATCTTAAGTGGGTTTGAAGCTTTTCTTCTTCTCCTTATCCTATTTCTTCTTCTTCTTTAACTTAAGGCAATCATATTTGTTGTGATCTTACTTACTACACTCATAGCAAGTCACTTCATTTTTCTTTTCCTTGAGATTAGGAGATACCTTCTTGAAGTTCTTCTTCTCCTTCTTTCTCATTGTCAGATTTTTAGTCCTTCTAAAAAGCATGGCCAGCTCTTTCTCCTCCTTTTGACTATCATCATCATCACTTAAGATAACTTCCACCTCTTTATCTTTGGTTAAGGATTTAAAGGTCATGGTCTTCTTTTCTATTTTATCACTTTTGTCCCCCTGCCCTCTTATCTTCTTCATTTCCTCATCCTTCTTCAAGGTCAGCTCATGAGTGAGAAACTTTCCTATGAGAACATCTGTTGCACCATTTCAATTTATGGATTTCACTTTTAAATCATGCATACTCTAGCACAAAACTTTTCATGAGGTAAAGATTTTAGTAGTTTGGTGTTTACCTCATGATTGGTCAGAATTCTACCAAATTTCTTCAAGTTTATGATCATGGACAAAAGTCTGTTCATCATGTCAATGGTGCTTTCATTATCTTTCATCATGAATATCTTCCATTATGTCACATAATTTTTAACCTATTAGACTTCATTAATATTGTGACTTTATGATAATTCTCCAATGCCTTCCAAATTCCATGAGTAGTGAAGCCATGTTGTACTATTCCAATCTCCTTTCTTGATAAGGAGCTAAGAAGAATTGTCATTGCCCTTTTGTTTTTTTTTTCCATTTGATCTTCTAAGTGCTTCCACTTATTTCTTCACTTCCATTAACCACCTTAGTTGGAGGCTTCCATTCTTTTACTACTATGTCCCATAAATCCAACATATCATGTCTAAATATATCACCATTCTATACTTCCAATGATCATAGTTGGATCCATCAAAGTAGAGCTTGAGATTAGTGTGGATTCCTTTTTGTTCCATTGGTCTTTTCTTACACACTTAAGGTTTTGATTGAAACCCTATTCTGATACCACTTATTAGCCTGTGAGCACTAAGAAAGGGTTAAATTGGTGGGAAATTTTAAATTAAGAGGGAAGGATTTGATAAGATGGTGATAGAAGGAGTAACATAAGAGTTAAAGACACAAGATTTTATAGTGGTTTAGTTGTTAATGAACCCGACATCCACTCCCCAATTCTTCTAATTAGGTATTCTATTATCACTAAATTGTGTTTTCAAGCTCACGCCAAACTTTTATGCTATGTGTTTTATGGCTCACACATAACTTTATACTTTTTATTTTAAGGTTCACACTCAATCTATATAAGAGTTTTACAACTAAGCTAACTCTCAAACCAAGAAACACTGGTTTTTAATGCTCACACCCAATCATAACAACTTACATATAAGAATTGAATGTACAAAGGTTGAGAAGCAAAATTGCAAGAGTCTGGCTATAATTAATGCTATTCTCTTACATTTAAGACCATTTGGTTAAGTATTTATAGGCAACAACTACCAAAGAGATGTTACAAACAAAACAATTTCTAAATCTTCAAGTTGTGTTGGACAGATCTTGCATTAAATGTCTGTCAAACTGATTTCACGATCAAAATTTCTCTTCTTGCACTAAAGTTGCTTAAATCGTAGTAGAGAATCTTGTTTACATCTAATGGCTAGTCACATGGTACACCACCATTAGTCTTCTAATAAAAATAGTCATTATGTTCTTTGATCTAAACAAAAGTCATGGTCGTGATTTATTTTCTTCTAGAACATGATGGCCATCACAAATTCGTCTCGAACAAAATTTCACCCTTGGGAATTTTGATATACCAGTGGCTATTTGGAACACTTGAAATGCTCTAGTTAAGGACTTGATTCCCTCAAGGCAAGTGTAAAAATCGTGATCGCAAAGTTGGATATGACTTCCATCGCAAATTATTCAATTTAATCTTCATGACTTTCTTAGTAAGATCGCAATTGCAATTTTCTCCATGAAATCATCTAACTCAACTTCATGCATTCTTCCTGCAAGATAGCAATCATGAATTTGAAGTTCACCATCGTGAATTATGATACCTTTCACAATACTTGAGACTTAGACTCATATACAACTTTCAATGCAAACCTATCTAAAAATCTATAAAATCAACACTTAAAATGATGTTAAAACATATGAATCAACATTTTCAAAATAAAAAATTGTTTTGACTAAGGTTGACCAACCTCTTTCAACATATGATAATTAAATTCTTGAAAAACCAAATTAAAATATTAAATAGGTTTCAACAGGTTCAGGTTCAGTCACAATGAAAGAGAAATATTTTTTCCACACAACAAATTAAGCGAAATTATTTCATAGGAATTTAAACGGGATATAACCCTAAAAATTTCATATTTTTCACTTTGTCTAAATTAGTACAAAAGGTCATCAAAATATATGAAGACAACCAGATTGAAGAGGTTTTAGAAGGATAAAATCACTTACCACTTTTTCCAAAACTAGAAAAGCTTAGGGTTTTCTTCCTAAGTAACTTAGTCTTTCTTCCTCTTTTTCTTCTTCTTCATCTTCTTCTACTTCTTCATCTTCTTCTTATTCTTATTCTTCTCCATCCTTTCTTTCTTTGTTAGCCCACTATTTCTTTTTATTGCCTCTCACATTTTTTCCTCCCTAATTTGCTCATAAAGGAAAATAAATTTAGCTTCTATCACTACTTTAATAAGACAAAATCATGGTGACCTATTACCATTGCTTGGGAGTTTAATTTTTCTCTTTTAATCCCTCTTCTTCACTCCTTCTTTACCTCCATCCATATACTAATACCTAATGCTCCTTATAATTTTAAATAACCTTCGAAGCACCATTATTTATGATACTATAATACACACAACATATGATAATTTGCCATGGAACTATGCAAACATCACATATTTGTTCAAGTGCCCTAAACGCAATGGTTCAAGTGTCATTATCATGCTTATCTAATTCATATATCTAAATTATCATTTATCCAATGTATATATTTATGTGGGATTGTAAATTATTTATGTAATGAATATGTTCATGCAAGAATGCTAATAAATGAGGATAGGGATGTTACATTTTATGCACCATACATATCATCGACCTTTTCAAAGTTTCTCTTATGAATATGTGGATATCCTAACCATTGAAATGGATAATGGTATCCTAAAAGGAGTTTTAGCTCTTTTAAGCAATTTTTGGTTGAGGATGCAATAATCCTATGATCCCCATATGGTGATTTGATGACTTGCCTAAGGCCTCTACCATCCTCCAAATGAAATTGCATGTCATATTTATTTTATATTCCATTCTCCATATCCATTTGCTTATGTTTTATTGGTTATTACTATCATTTCGTGTTCATGTGAAGTTGGTGATGAGAATGACATGATTTTAGACTTAGAATTAAAATTAGGTTACCTTGATTTGGAAAGGAAATGGTAAGACCATCATATAGTAAGTATTAATTCTTTATGTTTATCTTACTTTTTTTATGGCTACTAACTTGTTCATTCTTTATGTGTAGGTGGATATTTATGCTATCTTTGATTTTTAGATTAAAACTTTCTTTAAGTATGCATGAACACCTCTTTTATAATTCAATTGCATCCTCCTCCATTGATGAATGTGTGTAATGTTTGGATAATGATATGCTTTAGATGATGCATTAGGAACATGTTTAGGACCAATAACCAGGTTAACTAATAACAAGGCTATAAACATCAGCTTATAGGCCTTGAGATGCAAACTTGATGATGAATACTATTAGAGTTATTCTCTAAAATGCAAAAGGAATTATAAAGGAAAAAGAATAAAGGCCTTAAGAAGCCTTAAATCAAACCCCAAACCAAGCTCAAGTCAACCAATTCCAAAAGTCAAATTATTTCAGCTACATTTTAGTTGGTTATACAACTAAATAACAAAACCTAGCCACAAAACCTTTTAGAACATTATCCATTGTAAACACCTTGGTTGTACAACAAACTTCTTGGTTATACAAGCCAATAGGCAACCTAATTCCAAAAGATTTATGGCCCTTGTCTATTATGGGTCATGAATGAAATGCAATCAGAGCTATCCTAGCTCTCAGGTAACCCTCCTCATTTATAAATACCCCTATTTAGAGTGAAAGAGAAAGGAGGCGTGGACACCCTAGTGTTACTTTAACCCTAAACACATAAAAACCAAACACCTAACTTGTCATACCAAAGATATAAAGTTTTTAAGGCTTTGTTTTACATATTCTTTAGCATTTGGAGGATAATCATAAACCCAAGTGCCTCTAAGGGCAAGGCATAATAAAAAAAAATCCATAAACCTAATCTCCTTCTCCTTCTTTCATTATTTCTTTTTCATTTATTGTTGTAAAAATCTCAGTCTTATAAGTTTGTATAGACCTCTTTGTGGTCTGTACAAACCACTAAGTAGGCTATAAAACCATCAGTTGGTTTGTACAATCCGCTTTGACTATAAAACAATACTATTTGTCTTCTTCTTCCTGCTATCCATTTTCTTTTAACTTTTAAGAATTCAATGGGTTCCCCTGTGAGCTCCATCTATTGAATAGGGTTAGGTTTTATAACTATGTCCCTTATCCTTCCATTAGGGGAGTAATGATCAAAAGGGAAAGGTTTTAAATTTATGTGTTAATTCATCTTCTATGTGTTTTTATCTCTTCATATCTTTGTTTATTTATGTTTGTATCGTTAGCGATATCATTGCTATAGCAAACTAATGAGAAGCTACCACGTGGACTAGTCGTTAGACACAAACGGGGTTTCCCTTGAAGAATTTGGATTTCGCGACCGCGAAAGGCAGTAGCGACCGTGATTTCATCCTGACAAGCATTAAAGATGATAACTGACTCTTGGGCTATAGGTATTCAATGATTCTATGCTAGTCGTTAACCAAATCACAAGAGACTTCCAAACTAAAGATGATAACTTAACCAAATACTAGAAAAAGTGTAAACAACTTCTTAATCAGCTCACCCAACAAGGAGGAACATGGATAACCATTCGCATTCTAAAGAAGGAGAACCTAGAAGTGGACACGATAACCAATGTCACTGAATAAGAAGAGACATTCTAAAATCTTTGACTCGTATAAGAACATCTTCAACCTATAGTAGTCGAATAATAGATCCTGAATGTAACAGAACTGGATGGCTAGATACAGCCTATCATTCAGTACTTAAACAAAAGTGGACTACTAAACAACCAGATAAAAGCCTTAAAGATATGAAAAGATCAACAATGTAATCCTATCATGAAGAACACTCTATAGGACATCAACCATACGTCCTTAAATCAAATGTCTTTAGGGAGGAAGACAATTATGATGTTCAAGAAATTCATGAAGGGATTTATAGCATACACGAAGGATCACATGCAATAACCCAAAAAGTCTTACTTCAAGGGTTCTATTGACCAATAATAAAGAAAAATGTAGAAAAATTAGTAGAGTAATGCTAAAAACATGATAAAATCTCCTGAGTCCTAATCGTGCAGCATACTAGCATCACCAGCCTCATGCTATTCACCATATAGGGAATGGTCATTCTTAGTCCTTTCCCTAAACAATAGGGAAAAAGAAGTTCATCATTGTCACTATTGACTACTTCACCAAATGGGTAGAAATTGAAGCATTAGCTACCATCACAGCCAAAACATAAAAAATTTTATTTGGAAAGAAGTTATTTATAAGTTCAAAATCTCCAACACACTCATTACAGACAATGACAAACAATTCATATGTGACAGTTTTGGACAGTTTTGCAATAACCTTTTCATCGACCTTAGGTTCACCTTAGTGGCGCATCCCTAAATAAATGGATAGATGGAAGTGACCAACAAAATTATCCTTAATAGACTTAAGAAGAGACTTGACAAAGCCAAAGGAGAATGGGTTGAATAGTTGTTGCATGTACTATGGAGGTACCAAAGGACCCCAAAAAATGCCAATGGAGAATCGTTGTTCAGCTTATCATATGACATGGAAGTAATGGTCCCAGTAAAAATTGGCATAAATAGCCCCAGAGTTTAACATTTTGATCTAGACATCAATAACGACAAAGCTAGGTTACATGTTGATCTACTTAAAGAACAAAGAGAACATGTGACCTTTCGAACAACAACATACAAAGCAAAAATTGCTTCATATTATAATAAAAAGTGTTCACCAAAGGGCTTTCTAGAATGGCAATCTAGTACTTAGAAAAGCAAAAATAGGAAAAGAAGACGCTGGAGTAGAAAAGCTTGGAGTTAACTGGAAAAACCCTTGTCTAGTTGTAAATGTAACAGGAAATAGGGCCTACCAGCTAGCAACACTAGAGTGACAACAGATCCCAAGGTTCTGGAATATAGATAATGTTCGCCCGCATACTATAAATAAAGAGGTTATTCAGCATAAATTGTGTCAAAAAGGGTTTGGCTACCTTAAAAGCCAAAACATCCCACTAAGTATAAGGGAACTCTCCCTAAAAGCCATCAAGTTATATATGAGGGTTCGGTTCTCTCAATAAAACCATATAATTTTACTAAGTATAAAGGTTCAGTTCTCCATAAAAGCTATACAATTATATAAGAGTTTGGTTCTCTCAACAAAACTATAAAATTTACTAAGTACAAGAGTTCAACTAATTTTAAAAGCCATAAAATTATATAAGGATTTAGTTCAAGTTCATTCTTCCTTTAAAGTCATGTCTTGCAGATTCAACTTTCACTAATGAAAGCAGAAGTACAAGTTTAGTTCTTAAAAATTATAAGAAATTCTATAAGTGTTTAACATTTAAGAAATTTATTTAAGTAAAGGTATGTCATCCATGTGATGAATAAAGCCATTATAAAATGTTTAGTTAATGAGTTGTCATCCTTCAATTCATGGAAATGTCACTAACTGGTGGTCCATCTCTAGGATCTTTTTAACCCTCTGGCCATAGGCTGTTAGAATACGTGAAGCTAAAGAAGACATCTTTACTTCCCTAACCCTATATAGGGCCACTACAAAGTCTACACACTCGTGAAGATGCCTTATTAGTTGGCAGCTGATCTTCATGAGTCCGTTTTTCCTTGTTAATTCCTTTTCTAGTCGAAGCCTACTAGTACTAAACTCTTTTATTTCATTAGCATAAGAAAATCGAACCTGGTGCACCTCAGCCTTATGGCATTCAACCATTTCCTTAATCCTCTTCTCAGCTACCTTAATCTTTTTATCAACCTCCCTTCAAGCTTCCTTTATTTTTTTAGCAACAACCTATTCAAGAAAACATCAGAGTATTAAAGCTGAAAGGATTGAACAACAATAAAATAAAGAGAATCGAATAAATATTAGCCTCAAACCTTGTTATTCAACCTTCTTTAAGCGCTTGGAGGCCCCTCAATATATACATGGCACTGATATGCTCCAATTTAACTGAAAAAACCTTAGCCCAATCCTGTTTATAAGGTTAAAGGTTAATAAATTCCAGAAACTTATCACAGATGGCAAGGTTTTGAATAGTACCATTCAAATTCACCTCTAGGCACCCCTTAGGGTCTGGGCACTCTCCCCTTAGGCCTTGCAAGGCCTTTATCTATTTTGGCCCCCTCCTCATTATCCGACTCCATCACTTAGGAAGAGTTTCTCATCCTCTTCTTCTGTTTATCTCATTGTGTACCTTTACCCTTACTAGTCGAGGTAGAAGGGGAAGAAGCTAAAGTAGGAACTTTATTGGCTTACGAAGGAATGAGCAAGATCAAAACATCTCTTTTAGGAATAACAAGGTGTTTGCTACCTTCCACCTCCCATTTGCCCTCGCCATGATCACCTTGTCCCCTTTCCCCCGAAGGAGAAATCATAGGTAGTTTGATTAGGATGTCCTCCTCCTCATCAAAGTCAACTTGAACATTCTTAGGGAACTCCATCTTACCTGCACAAAAGGATATTTAGTATACATTATTAAAATGAAAATAATCAAATAGAAATAAAGTACCTTGCTTCTTAATTACAGGTTACTCGGGAGATTCAGTCTTAGTTTCATCCTCGCACGCCTCCCCCTCTTTCGACCAATCCCCTCCCTCTAAAATTAGTAAAGGGTTCTCCATAGTGAGGGTTCAATTTTGAATAAATCTCCTTACTTTCTTTTTGCAAGAAGGTTAAACCCTAAAGCACTTTGAGATCACCTTGAACAATTGTTGATGTTCAAAAGTGCTCGAAGAGACTACATGCACTAAAGGTTTATCTTTAAAGGCTGGGGGTAGGGTATAAAAAGCTAAAGGGTAAGAGATAAGAAAGAATTTATTCAACCAATCCTTCATAGATGAAGGAAGATTAAATACAACCTTATTTTTTACTTTGGTATTGAGAGAGAGGAAAGCCTCTTTCTTTTGATGGGTTAGGCTACACAGGTGTTGGATGTGTATAGTGGTTAATACTAACCCTTTCACCCAACATATCTTGATAAGACTATCGAAATGGCATTTGGATGAAGTAGGTGAGTGGGATAGATTGGGAAATCAGGTACTTAACAATTGCAAAGTGAAGGGATAACCTTAGCCTGACCTCTATTTGCGTCTTATACACTGCTATGACCCTACCACCAAGGGGCTTAAAAACCCCATAACTAGTGGAGTAGGCCACCAAGCCATACTCGGTGGGAATCTTGTAGGTTTCTTAAAGGTGATGAAGGTCCTTTTTTTTTTTTTTATAACAGTTTGATAGGACCCTAATTTCTTAATAGCATGTCCAATTGAACCTGCCATTTTCCTCAGGAAAGAAGAAAAAATGAGCTGAGACAATAACTAATAGATGATGTTAAAAATTAACTAGATTAATATGTGAAAGTCTATTAACATAATTGCAGAAAAGTAGAAACCAAGAGTAAGAAAATGGAGAAGGGAGAGTAAATTTAGTAGCACAATGACGTTGGAAAAACAAAAAGAGATTATGATGAATATCTCATTCCTTATATACTAAAAGGAAAAAATGTCAAGAGTCGTGTTGCATTTAAAGCAGGTGATGAAAAGGCTTGTATCAATATTTGTGCATTAATTATTAGCACAAAACACAAAGAACTGTGGTACCTTTTAGTGATGCCAACACACTTATCAATAGAGGAAGGATCTAGAATTGTTAGGTTCTCAGATAAATAATCAATGTTGAACAGCTGCATTGGCATTAATGCCAGAGTTATAATTGTTCAGGGGGACCACTGATAACATTCATATAACCAAACATTCTAATAACGAACACGTGTCCTATGATGGTCAATTTCTCATACAAATAGGTCCTTTCGAACCAAACATTGGAAAGCCAAATGGTTAAGTAATCATCAAAGTTCAAATGCTCGATTACTGAAAAATTAGACCGTTCAAAGGTTTATTAGAAGATAAAGGTGTCTAAAGTTTGGAAGCCATATGGTTACAAATCAAGTGCTTTTCTTGATATTTTGGGATAATGCAGACAAATACAATGGATATTATTTTGGCACGAGTGAGAATGATCCAAAAAGGGAGAGGGATATAAATTCTTGTCATTCAACTCAGTTGAGGTGCGTTTGAACTAGGGTTTTTCATAAGTTATCATTTATCTTCTCTAAGCTCTTATTTTTCTTAACATACAAGCTCTCTTCTCCTACGCTCTCTAACTTAAGCATTAAAGTGACTGTGATAAACACAACCTCCATAGCTCACAACATTTGCCCCATCTTGCAAGTCATTCACTTCACTTGTTAATAAAGGGACATCAATATATATAGTTTTTTTTTGTTGGTTAATCATCCCAACTCACAACTTTAAAAGTAATTTTATTACTTTTGAATTAAAAACTTATATATAAATAGAGTAATTGATTTTAAAAGAAAAAGGAGTTTGATATAAATTAATTAGTAAATTATGCAATTAGGAGAACACCGAGCATATAGCCCGGTGGCCAAGGCCTTTGATTTTGTGGAGACAGAAGCTTGAGTTTGAATTTCTTTTCTTACATCATGATGGATTACTCTTCATGTATACTAAACTCTTCATACTTATTCAAGAGCTTGTTGTTGCTAACTACTAACTTTTCCACTCCTCTACTAATCATTACCTTTGTGAAAAAAGGGAAAAAAAAAAAGATTATGCAATTAGAAGATTCTTGATCTTTCAATCTTGATTACTATCTTTTATTCCAAAATTTTGGATATTTATTAGAGCAAGCTCTTATCCTTTTCTATAAGTTTAAGGCTTGATGAGAGAAAAAGAGGAAAAAAAGATTAAAAAAAATTATAAAAGATGCAGTTTAAAGCTTTGGATAACAAAGATGAAACAAGGGTTGTGATGATCTCCGTGTAGTTTGACTCAAATGGAAAGAAAAGCTTTGATGCATTACCTCGAGACGGAGAAAAGTTGATCAACATGAAAACGGCAGCGTTAAAAAGTATTATTCAAAGAGCAAATGCTTCGAGTGACTTAGCACATATGCTTTGCATGATCATAAAGTTTGTGTTTTCGTTTTAATCTTTTGTGTGTGTGTGTTTTATGACTCAGATTGTTTGTCCTCATGATGTTATAAAGGCAGAAGATAATGAAAAGCTTTGTGCTTTCGTGATGAAAAATCAATGGAATGGGATGAAACTATGGAAGAAAATGTGGAATGTTTCCAAAAAGATGGATAATATCTTTATATAGGAAAATAGGATTGCACAATTGGATATAATAAGGATGATAAATTTAAAGAAAATGCATAAATTGCTTTTATAATATTGTAGGAAAGATGTATGTACCTACCACATTCAAAAGAAAATTTCTCGGGCTTTGCCCTGTTCCCCTTACCAAAAAAGAAAATTTCTACACAATGTTTTTTTAATTATTTTAAACAAAATTAATAGTAATATGGTATTTAAAAAGAAAAATATTTTTACGATTTAAAATATTAATACAAAATTGATCTTCAATATAATCAAAATCGACATATTAATTCAATTTTGAAGTCATGATTATATTTTTACTTTGAGTATTTTTTAATACTTTTTATTTTTATCAATTGTGAAGATTTTTATTATATACAGTATTATAATGTGATGTACATTGTTATAATGTGACGTGAGATGAAATTCATAGCATACATCAAAGTAGATTTTAGAGATTTTGTTTAATAATAGTTCATTATATTCTACTAAATAATTGATCTAAAATCACCAAAACAATTATAGAAAATATAAAAAATCTCACTAAAATAGATAATATAACAACTCTAAATAAAAATTCTCAAAAAATAAAAATAATAAAAATAATAAAATAAGATAAAATTTGTTCATTTTATTAGAAAAAATAAAGAAATAAACGAAAAATGAACTTGCCTTTGGTAAACTATATCATTATTACTCCTAAAATACCAAAACAAAAATTTATTTATTAGTCAGGATTCTTTCATTAATTACCTTAAATTACAAGCCTAAACTTGTGTTTGGGAGGAAGAAAAATAAGTGGAAAAGTAAAATAAAAGTGGAAAATAAGAGAGAAAATGTATTTTCTCTTGATTGGGAAAGGAAGAAAAATAAAAGGGGAAAAAAAAATAAACATGATTTTACCTCCTTTATTTTCTCTCTAAAATGGAGAGAAAATATGAGAGATTGAAGAAATTTTTATTAAATTACAATTATGCCCATAATTTTTTTATTTTCTCTAATTTGTTTTAATAACTTTGTTTTCGTCAATAAATGGTAAAATAGGAAATATATGAAATAATATTTTCTTTTCCTTCCATATTTTTCTTTCCAAACAAGGGAAAATAGAATTATTTTCCTTGCTCTATATTTTATCCAAACAAGAGGAAGAAAAATAAAATTTATTTTCTCACCTTATTTTTTTTCCTCCCTACATTATTTCTCAAACATAGTGTAAGCGTTTATTGATTAAGTGCTTGCGTTGTTAATTATTTTATAGCTAACTTAAAATAATTAACTAAATTATTAGACTAATAGTTTAATAGCAACTCATAAATTTCAGGTCTAATTTTTGTCTTTTTTTTTTTTTATTTGAGATTAGGATGAGTCACTTCGATTTTCATATGAATTTGAATTATAAATATATAAAAGATTTTGGATCAATATTGAGTTATTTTTTTGAGATTTATATAATACTTAATTGCTCATAATTTTAATTTTTTAATAAAAATATTTTTTGGATATTTTCAGTAATTTAAATCTACATAATTTATATTTGACAGATCAATCAGTCAAATCAAATTTAATTTTAATTTTTCTGAATCATTTCAAATTTAAATCAATTTAATTTTTTTTTACTTCATGTAGTTTGATTAATTTTTCTTTGATAAATTTTAGTCAAAATTTTGAGCTAGATTAAAATTACTACAACTAACAGAGTATTGAGATGAGTACTTAAAAGGTATAAATCTTGATAATAATATTTTTAGAATCAGATTAAACTAATAAGCCAAATTGATAAATTTAGAAATCAACTAACTGTTTAATTTGGCTAAAAGTAAATAATAAGTTAAAATCGATTAAAATTGAGAAAATTGATAGATCAAATTAAATTGATTAAATTTAAAATTTAAATATTAAAAATAATTTTTGTTATTTTATCATGTTATATTATTTTTTATTTACAATATTATATATATTTTAAATTTTTAAAATAATATTTTATTAAATTGAATTGACTAAATTAATTAATAAATTAAGTAATCAGTACATGCAAATATAACTTAATGATTAAAGTGCATTCTGTGAGAAATGAATGTGTCAAATTCAATTCTTTTAATCCACTTTTATGATAAGAGTTATTAAAAAGGAAGAGTTATCTCATATTATATAACTAATAATATTATTCGGCTTATCAAATCTTCAATTAATCAAAAAAATTAAGTAATCAATTTGATTTAAAAAATATTGTCCATAACAATTTTATTAAAAAAATGGCTACCAATAACGGGATTGGTAATGTGAAAAGGAGTTTTGAATTATATACCAAGCGTCCATTTGAAGAATCAAAATTCCCTTTTGAATTATAGAAAGATTATGAAAGAACAAGGAAAAAAATTGTTGATTAATTAGGATAAAGGAAACATAATGATAAAACTAGTGATTGGAGCAAGTAGTCCCACTCTCCAACAGAACTTATATTAGACGGCTGACACGAGGGCTGGTGTCCCATTGTCTTCTGTCTTTCAATCCGATTAATTTTCACATACATGTCCAATAAATGAGGTCTTGTTTAATAATATATTTTCTTCTACAAAATATTAAATTTATTTGTCATGAACATATTTGAAATTGAGTTGTTTATAATTTTCTTTATTTTATTTATTTTTCAAACTGTATAAAAATTATACCTGTGTAAATTTTAAATATTTATCAAAGCAACATATTAAAAAGTCTAATGTCTAATTCACATCATATATATTAAAATTTCTATTTAACCCTTCATTCTTTTTAAAAATTTTTCTTATTTTTTTTTCTCTCTCTTATTCTTTATTCTTTAAGAGCCACACTCAATTAATTCTTTTTGATTGAGGGAGGTCTAATTTTTTTTAATTTTCTATTCTATATAATTTATTAATGCTCAAATTTACTATTTTTTAGTAAATTTGATTTTCTATATTTATTTTTAATAATCATTGGCTACTTGAACACCTTTCAAATGGATAATTATTTCAAGGAACGTAATTATAGGCACATTCAGTGATATCATTTGGTTACACATCATCCAATCAACTCCTTGCTAACATAATGAGTTAAAAGTAACAAACAGTCTTGGATTTACCTAAATCACAAAAATAATTAATGTCTAAATCAAATGACTACTATTTTACAAGAATAAAAGGCACATCCAAAGATCATAGGTATCATATAATCTCTCATTTTATTATTCTAATCTTAATTTTCTTTTATTCTCTAAAATTTTCTTTCACTAACTTAAATATTAGAGTGACTCTGGGCACTTCAACCTTCTCTTGCTCATTTTATCTCTTTTGCAGAGTAACCATATCAAAATATGTGGATTAAGAGTCATTAATTTTCATTGAATTATCTTGAGATTTTATTATCCTATTTTTTTGAATTTATTTATCTCATTTTTAATGAATTTTAATGTCTTTATATTAGAAGTGACAAATGAGTCAAGTCTATGATTTTGGATCATGTCAACTTTGGATTGATTCAATTTCAAATCAAAGTAATTTGGGATCGCATATTTTAGAGTTCAATGCAAAAGTTTTTGAGTCATTTGAGTCATCTTTGACTTTAAATTGAATTATATTTTTTCAAGTGAATTTAAGTTGGATTTTCAAACCATATTAAAAGAAAAAAAGGTTCAAATAGATCCCCGAACTTTGCAGAGGGGCCAAATAGGCCCTTTAAATCTTTTATGGTCATTTAAGCCTAATATTTACTAAAATCAATTCATATAAATTCTTTTTTAGTTTTGTTGGAGTATGTCCCTTGCACTGTTAAGGCAAAAAAAGGGTTACATGATCTAATTTCAATAAGTATTGAACTTAAATAGCCATAAAAGATCAAAAAGGCTTATTTAGCCATGCTTACAAAGTTTAAAGACCTATTTAAACCTTATTTCTATATAAAAAAATTATTATCTCTATTTTATCCCTTTTAGAAGGATTTTTATTATTTGTATTATTTATTAACTTGAACTCTAGTTGATAGTATAAAATTTAGTGCAAATGCATATTCTACAGTGAATTTATTTTTTTTGCCCTTATTTGTTAATATTGATGAACTATCTTGCAATTTCTTTTAAGGAGGTATAATGTTGTAAGATAAAATTTATTCATATTTTACTATTATTTTCTAATTAGTAGAAGCTATTTTTTGTTTCCAAAAAAATCATCCAAAGATGTAACATTGGCCTGTTGATCATTTTTTTAAGTATTAAGAGATAATTTGTTTTGATTTGCAAGTTAGTTGGTGTTTATCATTGTGAAAATTAGTTCAATGAAAAATTATTTGTAATATATTTTTAAAAATATATGAATGATTATATAATCTTAAGTTTTTAAATTACCAGGTTCATTTATTTTTAAAAATTTAATTTATTTAATTTTTATATAAAAATAAAACTTTAAATTAAATTAAATCAAATTAAATAATAATAGAAAATTTGAACCAAACTAGCTGAATATTCTATCAATTTATTATATTTATAGTAATAAAGAGAAAAAAAAAAAGAAAAAAAAGAAGCATGAACTGTAAGAAAAAAGTTTAAAGTACAAGGGAAAAAGATCAATTTATCATGATGCGTACATAAATTGATGACATATGTAAGAGAAAAGATTGCATACATATGTATATAGGACACTTGGACTATGATGCTATATGGTACGAAGTCTATGACAAAAGAATTCCATAGGGTTAGGCTGATTGTCACAACCACTTTTAAAACTAATTTATTTATTTAAATTTTATTATTAAATTTGAGACGATCCATTGATTATTTTGATCAATTTTCTATTTGATCATTTTTTTTTCAACAAGAATGAACTAATCATTCATTTAAAGGAGGGGAAACTACATCATTAGAGAGGAGCAACTATAACTCCCTAGGAATATTAGCAATCCAACTTGGGTTCAAAAGCAAAGGCTCTTGCTTTGAAACCCAATTTGTAAAAGAATTACAACTCTTAAGAATATAAGAAAAGGAACACGAAACAAAAGAAGCCACCAAACTCTTGTTGTCTTCCACCATAGGCTTGATCTCCCACAAGATCTCCTTGTTGTGGTTGTTGATGCAATCCATGACCACTAAGGAGTCAGATTCAGAAGCATCTTGGGAAGATGAAGAGTGTTTATGAGTCTGACTACATCCCGCAAAGCGTATGCCTTAGCTAACAAAGGAGAACTACACATATATTTTTTAATGCCTCCATTGATGAGAGTCTCGTTCCAGTTCCCACACACAAATGTCGTAGTCGCTATACTTGAGCTTTACTTATAGCAAACATCAAAATTGAATTTGTAAATGCCATAAGATGGAAACGTCCATCTGTATTGAACAAAATTGACCATTTGATTAAGGGGCCTGGCAACGTGTCCTTGTACAACAACATTGGATTGAAAACTACTATAAAAGTTGGCTCGTTTCGATGTCAAAGAAGGATCTATTGGTTTGTTATGGAAGATCCTCTCATTGTGGGTAAGCTAAATTGCTAAAAGAATATGGACCATCAGCTCTTTTTGTTCCTTTAAAGATGTTAGCATCAACTGCCACCAATCACTGAAAGGGAGAGAAGAAGGAAGGTTAAATCTTAAACCGAAAGAAGAGTTGAACTAGGCGGCCCTGGCATGACTGCAATTAATAAGCAAATGCAATATAATTTCAAGTTCCAATCCATATATTAGACATAAATTGTAGACACTATGGTGTCTTCGACACAAATTATCCATAGTAGCTAAATACTCTTTTAAACATAACTGTAAGAAGTTTTCAATTTGGGAGGGACATTTATGCTCCATATACTATTCTAATAATCATTTGACAACCCAACATTTCGAGCACCAAAGGAAGATGAAGGACTCGAATCCATCTAGTTTAGAATCATTTCATGCCTCTTTTTCACCAAATATGAGCTTGATCTACTAGGGTGCCAAACCAATTCATCTGCTTGATTAGCCACCCCTTCCGCTATGTTAACAATTCTAGATTTATCAATAGGATTAAATAGCTTATCAAGCACATTTAGGTTCCATGATCTCGTGTCATTGTTAATAAGTTTAAACACCATATAAATGTCATTATTTTGAGGATTGGGAGTTGAGACCTTAAAATCAAGAGCAAAAAGGATCCACTTCCCAAATCCAAATTGATGTTCCGTTGCCCACATTCCACCTACTATATTGATTGATAATTGCCCTACCATATAAGATACTATGTCGTCCCCAAGAAGGAGTTGCCCTTTTTTGTTTTCAAAAAATCAGTGAAGGGGAAGTATATACCCTTAAGAACGTGCGCCACCAATGAATTGGGTTTTGAGATTATTCGCTAAAAAGTTTTAGGTATTAATGCTTCATTTAGAGCTTTAAGGTTCTTGAACCCAATACCCTTTTTATTCTTTGGAGTACATAAGGTTGACTAGGAGCACCAATGTAGAGCATTTGACTTTGGAGATTCGGACCACCAAAACTTTGCCATGATTTGCTTTAATTTGGAAATAATACTACTAGGCAATTTGAAGATCAACATAAAATGAATTGGAATTGCCTGTGCAACTGCCTTGATTAGGATCTCCCTGCCAACACTTGAAAGTAATCTCCCTTTGCAAGAGCTAAACTTGGATTGAAACCTGTCCACTAAAAATTGAAGTGCTTAGATCTTAGATTTTCCCCAGTTCATAGGGATTCCTAAATACTTAGAGTGAAAAGGCCTCTCGCATAATCATAATGTTCAAAATGGTATATTTGTGGTTGTTCTTCACATTAGCCAAAAATATGAATTCAGATTTTTCGAGGTTAATTTTCTATCTGAACATCTTTGAATAAGGTGTTAAAATTGTCACCAAGTTGTGTATTTCGTTGCTGTACTTCTTGAGAATGAGAGTGTCGTATGCAAATTATATCTACGATATAGGAGGGCAATATGGTCTGATTTTGAAGCCCTGGAGAAGGCCTAACCTCATACCCTTTTCTAGCATTCTAACAAAACATCTGATGCTAGGATGAAGAGGTAGGGGTACAACGGGTCCCCTCGCTGCAACCCTTCCTCTGGCTTGAAGTATTTGGATAACATACCATTGATCACCATAGTAAATTGCACCGATTTTACCCAAAACATGATTTTCTCTACCCAAGAATGATCAAACCGCATTTGAATTAAAACCGGTTGAAGAAAATCCTAATCTAATTTGTCATAAGCTTTCATCATATCAATTTTCAAAGCCATATTACCATTCTGTCCTTGCTTCTTACACCTTAAAGCATGAAAGCATTTATGTGTTATAATAATATTATCTTGAATATAATGATTAGAAATAAATGCTACTTGTGCAGGAGAAATATTAGAATTTAATAATGGGGATAATCTGGAAACAATAAATTTTGAGATTACCTTTGATAGGAAGTTCGTGCAACTTATAGGTCGATAGTTTATAACCCTTTTCTAGTGCTTTGATCTTAGGAATGAGAACTAGCTTACTACGATTAATGGTATGAGAAAGAGTTCCATTATTAAAGAAATCCTTAACCATCCAAAAGACATCCTTTTTCACGATGCTCTAATACCTCTGAAAAAACAAACTCGAAAAGTCATTTGGTCCAGGTGATTTATGAGGGCCTAAATCGAAGAATGCTTTCGTTATCTCTTTATTAGACACTTCTTTGATTAGCTTCTAGTTCATCTAGTTAGTTATCAAACATGGTATGCTGTCCAACATCCATTGGGATACACCTTTACCTTTCTTGTCAAATAGATTAGAATAGAACTATTTAACACATTTAAGAACTCCCCCACAGGCTTCCGCCCAACTCTTGCCACTTCTCTGTAACTTCGACACTTGGTTTTTAGACCTTCTCATAGTTGTGGTGATGTAGAAGAACCTTGTGTTTCTATCTCCAGGCCTCAACTAATCAACTTAAGACTTCTGACCCCAATACATCTCTTCTTTTGTGTCAAGGTCATCTAGGCATTCTAGCAATCAATGTTCTTCCTTTTTACTCTATTTAGTATATGACTAGTTATGTATTCCTTCAATCTCCTTGATAACTTGATCAATTTTCCATCTTATGTTACCCACAATATTTCTATTCCAGGAAGATAGTACTTTCCTGCATTCGTTGAGCTTCCATGTGATTCCCTTTCATTTTGTCCCTATCTAATCCTTATTCCAAGCCTCTTTAACCACCCTTTATAGTCTTGATACTCCATCCATCTTAATTGAAAGATAAATGGCTTATGGGTGATTAGGTTTGATTTATGCAAAAACACAATTAATGGCCTCTGGTATGAGCCTACCAGGTCTTCGTGTTGTAAGATGGCATTCAGGAACTTCTCTTTCCACTCTAAGTTGAGTAACCCCCTGTCCAGTCTTACCCGTATATTATTGCTACCCTCTCCGCGATTCGTCCAAGTGAACAGATTACCAAAGAAACTAAGATCCAACAATTCACTCATCCATAAAATCGTTGAAACACGACGTTTCCTTCTAAGAACTAACTCTTCCTCCTGACTTTTCCTAATAAGACGCCAAATAATTAAAGTCTCCTAAATAGAGCCAAGGGATATGGCCTTACAAACAGAGATTAGCCAAGCTTGCAAAAACATTATCTTTCTGATTTTTGTAAGGCACCCCATCTACTCCAGTGAAGTGCCACGACTTATTATCCAAAACCATAACATCAATGAAATTCGATGATTGGGCCAAAAAGTAAATCTTGATATTAGATAACCACCACAAAGCTAACCCACCGGACTTCCCTTGAGCGTCTACATAAATAGCTTCTCCAAATCCAATACTATTACTAATCCTCTCCAAATGTTGACTCTGCTATTTTGTCTTTGCAAGGAAAACAATCGAGGGGCTATGTTTTCATATGAACTCTCAAAGAGCTCGAATTGCTCGGGGTTGCCCAAGCCCCTTGCAGTTCCATCCCAAGATCCTCGTGGCTGCTATAGTGGTTTTGAGCCAACCACCAAGGCTTCCTTAGTGTCAATAATCATTTTCTAAGCTTTTAGATTTGGCACACTCCCTTCATTCTCATGCAACCTTTAATCAATTAAACCTCTACCTTTATCAACCCTCGTTTGACCAACTGAGGCAGAGTCATCAAATTTAGGACAAGGGATGTTTTAAGTAGCATCAAGACCACTCTTATGCACAACTGGGTCTGAGGGGGAGTTATTAGATATGGCATTATTAGTATTCAAAGAAAGGAGGGGTATAAAGTTTGGGACATTTTGGAAAGAAAAAGGTCCCCATCCAGTTAGGGATTTGAGTTTAAACTTACACTTCAATTTACTAGGTTGTGTCTTTGAATTGGTGGCTAGGTCTACATTAGAGATGGATGTGGTTACTGGCTCATTTATGTGGCCTAAACTTGTAAAAGGCAGGCTGCAGTTTTGGGGAGTTTTGTTTTGAGCTCTGAAAGCCCAATCATTTGCTCATAGGCCTGTGCTTCTTTAGTGCCCACCCTACCTTTCGATTATTGAGATGGGCCTCACACTAGACCCTTCCTTTTCACGACCACCACATCAATGGGCCTTTTGTCCTTATCCTTCTTTAGTAGAATTTTCTCCATTTTCAAACTCTCCCACGAAATCTCTGAATTTTTAGCTGATACATCAATGTCCCTCGATATCTGCCCTTGGGTCAAATTAACCTCGTCTAATCTTTCTGGCCTCTCCACCTAGAATTATGGCTCCTTTTTTGGCATGTTTCCTTCTTCATTCACCTTCTTTTCCTCTAGGTGATTCTCCATGCGCCGATGGTTTAAATCTCATCACCTCCAGATGGCTTTGATTGCTAATGTTTCTCCTCTGACCTTCTTCTTGCCTCGATTTGGATTGGATTTTCACCCTTAACTAGGGCCTATACCACTGCTTACTAAGACTAAACTCCTTATAACTCTCTATTGTGGCATAGTTCGAGCAACTCTTATTTGTGTGACCCATAATGTCACACTTTTGGCAAAATAAAGGTAGTCTCTTATAGAGAAAATAGACCCATTTTTCCCTGCCATCTCTTTTGTTAGTAAATCCCAATGGGAGTGGTTTATTAACATTCATCCAAACTCTCAACAGCATAAGGGAACTCCATTGTAGCATTTTCCACTGCAAAGTCCACCTCCAAAACCTCTTCAAAAATTGAACTCCCGATAGCCTCCGCATTCTTTATGGTCATTTGGTCAAATAGGAGCCCTTGAACATGGACCCAAAATTTCTCCTTGGAGAAGTCGATGTTTTCTATAGGTATATCTGGTTGCCATTCCTTAATAACCAATAAGTTCCTTTAAATATTCCAAGGAACTCCATCTTCAACTCTTTTCTTGTCATGTTTTGAACTGAAACGAAATAGGAATGTGTTTATGAGGCTCAGTTTCTCCACTTCAAAACCACTATGTAAGCTCTAAACATTTGATAAAATATTCCTGAGGAGATTTGCATCTTAAGTTTTCTCTTCCAGCACTGACCCAACCAAAACTAGACTTAGGAAGTCTCGTGTAGATTCAGTGTCTTTGTCTAACTCAAGCGTACACATTGAGTGATTAAGCTTGTCTAATTCTTCTTGCGACAATGATCCAAACTTGGTTAGCATTAACTCCATGGATCATAAATGAGGGGAGATAGGAGAAGGAAATACAAGCTAAATGTCTCTTAAACACGTCAGACAAGAAGCGGAGTGGCAAGAGATTAGGGGGAAGAAGACAATATTAAATAGGCTAACGACAAAATACAGAAAACTAAGCTAGGAGCCACAATCAGACGATCTCTCATTGTATATGAATAATCTCACACTAAATATATTAAAATTGTGCCACTAATTAAAATTTTATAAAATAATCAAATATGAAATTGATCTAAAATCTCTAAAAATAAGACTTGTTTACCTAGCCATGAAAACCAAATAAAAATTACATATATAGGCTGCAAAAAAAAAAAAAAAATCATCAATCTAAAGTGAAATATGTGATCTTAAAGGTCATCAATTTAAGACTAAATATATAAAAATTATAAATCTAAAGAAATGGTAAATGTATATCTCCAATGATCATAAAATCTAAAGAGATATATAGGCTAAAAAACTATCAATCATGAAAAAAAGAACTGAAGAAGAATAAAAATAAATTATAATAGCTATATATTGATCAAAGAGATAATTATGTTTTACAAAAAATATATGCCTTTATATAAACATGTATCTAGCTTTAGTTGGAAGATAAATAAAATAAACTTCTATTCTAATTAGAAAATAAAATTATACTCTATTTAGAAATCCTAATAATATAAAAAGATTAACAAATATTCCTAGTAAAATCTATCCATATAAGAATATAATTTTATACTAAATAGAGAGTCAAAATAATTTTCGAGTGTAAACAAAATCACAGACTTGCACTTGGATAATTTATTTTCAGAGCGCTTAAATGGAATATTGAGCTTTTCTTTTGGACGTTATATGGTCTTCTCGATATTGAGTTCCTTAACGAAATCAATATCATTTTTGTTGAAAAAGAAGTTTACAATCCACTTGGCATCACTATTATTATTTAATTGGTTGATTTTATTTTTAAATTGATACCGTTAAAATGTATTCATTTTTTATTGAATACTATTTTAAAATGAATAGGTTTAAAAAATATTTTGAATGAATTTACTATTGTACATAAGAAATTTTTTAAAATTAGTATTTTGAATATGTGGTTCTTAAACTGTAGTTTACAATTATTAATATGCCTTTTAATTTAATGATATGATCTCAAATTAAAGGTTAATTTTATTTATAATCACTTGATTTTTAATTATTCAAAGTTATTTCTATACTTTTTTTATTTTACAAAATCATTTAATTTTTTAAAAGATTTATAACAATGTTATAAAATCTAACAACTTTCTTGTCAAAAAATGTTATATGATCTGTTATATCATTTTTATTGTCATTAAAAATTAAAGGTCGCCCATCAGTTTAGACTTTACTTATTTGACTATGCCAAAATAGGAGAGATAAGAGTACATATATAAGAAAAATGATCTCTTAATAATTTTAGGTGAAAAATAAAGCCACATGTGATTTTACAGTAAAAAATGGTTAGATCTATATCATATAATTTTCATAAAATATTTATACAAATAAAATGATTTTTTTCTATATAAATAAATAAATAATAAATAACTTAAGTGAAAAAATATTAATAACTGATTGAAAATTAATATACATAATTAATTCTGATATCATAATCTATTTA
Organism: Omphalea diandra; assembly: GCA_949677035.1. NCBI lineage: Eukaryota > Viridiplantae > Streptophyta > Magnoliopsida > Malpighiales > Euphorbiaceae > Omphalea > Omphalea diandra. The sequence goes on from CATIWR010188305.1 coordinate 24,019, forward strand.
GACAATAACATACTAATGAATAAGTTATCGAGTTAGATAATTTAATATTTTAGAATACATATCTGGTCTTTTGATGATTAAGTAATTATAAGTTTTATAATTTTGTTATGTCATATTTTTTTTATAAAGTATTAAAAATAATTAGAAATGGTAATGAATAAAACTATTGAATAAAATTAAATAACAGATATAAATAAATATATAAAGCAATAAAAAATTAAAGAAATATTAGGAAGATTCTCTCCTTTTTTTTTTGACACATTTGAAAACCTTAGGAAGTTTTCTGAAATTTTAATATTAGGATGTTTCAATTACTTATTTTTTTGATGTTAATTTTATGAGTTTTTTTTTTTAAGAAGAAATAAAAATCTCAATAAGATGAAGAAAGAGATATATCGTGAGCCACTAGATTGACAATAACAGATTGTATTACTTCCTTATCAAGACACAAGAGAAGGTGTCCTCTAAGATAAAATTTAGCTAATAAGTGGGTTGCATGATTATGATTTCGCAGAACATGAAATGTAGATGTTTGCGTTCACAACTAGGGGTGAGCACCGTTAAATGAAAACCAAATAAAATTGGCTGAATCAATTTAATTCAATCAATTTAACTTAATTTATATGTAATTTTAATTTGATTAGATTTTTAAAAGATTTAATTAATTTAATTTGACTTGATTTTTAGATAAAAAATTTTGATTAAATCAAATGAAACCAAATTTATTTAAAATTAAATTAAAATAGATTGAATCTATGATTTTATTCAATTTATTTTGATTTATGCCTTAAAAGTCGCTTTTTTAAATTTTTATTGGTTCAATTCAATTTGAATCAGATGCCCGTCCTTATTCACCACAACCTAGGTCGTACGGAAAAAGAAAATGCAGAAACAAAAATGAAGAAATAGCATTTTTTTAAAAGTATAGGAAATGAAATTTTGTAAGTATTTTTTCTTATTTATAAGGATATATATTTAAATAAATTTTCTTACATATATACATTTATAATAAATATTGAAGTAACTAATTATGAGATCATATAAAAAATAATATTACAAATAATTATCTAAATTAATGTCAATTATAAAAAATAATGAGATGATAATCAATTTAATATTTAAAAAATAAATATTAATTATCTATAAGTTTCATAACTAAAATTAATAGTACAAAAATATATTGTCAAAGTAAAATGTATTTCTTAATTTTTAAAAATTGCTGAAACGTGTCTAAAATATTTTAGACAAATTTCGGTGAGTTTTTTGAGAAGAAATATTTTCAAAATATGAAAGTGCCTTCTTTTTAAGAATTTCTATGCATTATAGACCACAACTAAACAGTTAGTCTCTAGAACGTATAAATGGAATAATCTATCTTGCTAGTTGAACTGCCTTAACGCAAGCCATAGCTTCCGTTACTTCCCCTCCAGAATTTGTTTCTAGATGGTGTGAAGCATGCAGAATCTCCGTTGACTTTCATGTATTTACCAGTGGGTCATTTTATGGTCCTATCACTTTATAATATTGATTTTTAGATTTGTATGACTTAATCTTAATTATTAATTTTTTATTAAATAATTGAGGTTAGTCTAGATATTTTACATTTATATTTTGAATATAATAGATGTTTTCATCCATTTTTTCTATATTATAACATTTATACAAGGATATCAACAAGGCAAATTAATAATTAGTTAACATAAATGAAGAAATAAATAGTCATAGTCTTCCATAACAACACTAATGTCACCTCTCTCATGAAGATTATAGAATTCATTGGTTCGCCTTTGGACATTCCATTTATGCATTTTCCACAACAATCTAACACCAAGGTCAAGACTTATTCCGTAAGTGATCTCTGTGATCACGCTTGGACTCTTGTAAGCACCATATGCAATCTTATGAGCACCACCCGTCTTTTTTGTCTAATCTTTAAATTGGATTATTTGATCCTAAATTTCCAGCATATGCAATCAAATGACAATACAATTAGGTGTAACATATATAGTGAAGACAATATTGTAATATAATTATAAGCTTGAGTTGCAAATTTAGAACTCACAAAAATTATTGTCAATAGAGAGTTGGAATTAGAAACAAGCACCAACTCGGGAAAGAAATTGAAAGAGTACCAACGCAGAGTGCTTTGAGTTTGTGGGAATCGTCTAGTTATTGTCGTTGATGAACTTCCCATGTAAAATACCTATATAACCTCAACTGTCTAATAAAAAAAATTAATTATATAATATTAAACCTCTTTAATTACTTCACATATATCTTTTTGGCCTTATTAGAGTAGTTAGTATAGGAGGCATGCATTGTGAATTTGTTATTGTTGATGATTTTTCGAGGTGTATTTATGTTATATTCCTCCCTAATAAGGATTCTTATTTTGATATTTTTTAGATCTTTTGAAAAAAGTGTTCAAAATGAAAAAAATTTAAAAATTGCTAACATTAGAATGATTATGGCGGAGAATTCGAAAATGAGAAATTTCAAAATTCTTATGATGAAAATGGTATTTTACATAGCTTTTCTACTCTTAAAAATCCTCAACAAAATGGTATGAGAAAACAATAAAACCTTTTAAGAAATGGCAAGAACCATATTAAATGAATATGATCTTTCAAAAATTTTTAGAAAAATGTCATAAATATTTCTTATTATATTTTAATTAAAGTTCTAGTGAGCCTATTTTAAAGAAAACTTTTTATGAAATATGAAACAAAAAAAATGTAAGATTGCATAATTTAGAATCTTTGTTTGCAAGTATTTCATATTGAACACAAAAGACAACTTAGGTAAACTTGACACTGAATCTGATGAAGAAATATTATTGGGTTACTCCACCTCTAGCAAAGTGTACAAAGTGTTTCATAAAATAATTCTTCTCATAAAGGAGTCAATGCATATTATTTTTGATGACTCTAACCCAACTTTCTTAAGAAAGAAAGAAGATTTTGATGATGTTGTAGGTCCTGTTGATAAGCTTGTTAATGAAGAAAAGACTATTGAGAAGAATGACAAGTAAAAGGATAACAAAAAGATGAAACCACTCCTCAATCATCTCCAAATGTAAAGCAAATTGTCCAAAAACTCGAAAAGGATTAGATATACAAAATGGGTCATTGATAAGACCTCATTATTAGTAATAAAAGTGGTAATACCTAGATCTTCTTTTAGAAATATATGCAATAATTTTGCCTTCATTTTCTTTATTGAGCCTAACACTATATATGAAGCTATTAGTAATGAGAATTCAATTGTCCTTATACAAGAAAGATTCAATCAATTTGAAAGGCATAAGTTATAGACCTTAGTTCTTAGACCTAAAGACCATTCTATATTTGGAACAAAATGGGTGTTTACAAATAGGCCTGATGAGTAGGGTGCCATAACTAGAAATAAGGCTAGGTTAATAGCTAAAGGCTATACCTAAAAGGAAGGCATAGATTATGATGAAATCTTTGCCTTGATTACAGTGTTAGAATTAATTAGGATATTGTGTATGCATTTTATATAAAATTTAAACTTTTTAAATAGATGTGGAAAATGCATAATAGTTTGAATAAGGAGGAAGTTCATAAATGACAACCTTCTAGTTTTGAAGATAATGAATTTTCAAATCATATTTTAAAACTTACTAAAGCTTTTTATGAAACAACCACCCAGAGATTGGTATGATAGATTGAGTACTTTTTATAAAAGGTTTGGTTGACACTATATTATTTTATAAAAGACATGTAAAGGATATCCTAATTATCTAAGTTTATATAGATTATATCATATTTGGTGCTTTTATTGTTCGGTTATGTAAATAATCTTCAAAGTTAAGGAAAAGTGAATTTGAAATAAGCATGATAGGAGAGCTTAAGTTCTTCCTTGAACTATAAATCAAGCGAGGAAAAGATGAAACCTTCATTAATCAAATAAAGTACTTAAAAAGTTATGAAAGATTTTTGGCAAGGAAATAAGCAAAGTTGCAAGGCTCTAATTAACACCAATATCAAACTAGATATGGATGAAAAAGGTAAAATGATAAATTAAAAGCAATATAAAGATTTGTTTTAAAGCCTTTTGTATCCAACCACCACTAAACTTGATATTACATTCAATATTTATTTATGCGCTGGATTTCAAACCAATCTTAAGGAGCCTTATTTGCATGTTGTCAAACATATTTCTAAGTACTTGCATGACATAGATCACCTAAACTTATGGTATGTTAGGGGTTCTACTTTTAACCTAATGGAATATTTTGACGCAGATTTTATTGATAGTATTCTTGATAGGAAAATTACCTTCAATACTTGTCATATTCTAAGTCATTCTTTAGTCTTTTAGAATAGTAAAAATCATAATTTGATTATTGTCTTTATGATAAAAGTATAGTACGTAGTTGCCATGATAAAAGTATAGTATGTAGTTGCCAATTTATGTTATGCTCAAATCCTTTAGATAATGTAATAACTCTAAGATTATAATATATTTATGGACCAATTACTAATTAAGAGTGATAATACTAGTGTTAGACTAAGAACCCCATACAACATTCTAGAAGTAAAAATATAGAAATTAAACATTATTTTACTAGGAATCTTATGAATGATGAAGATGTTGTATTAGAATTTGCGGATACTAACCATCAATTGGCAAATATTTTAATTAAGCTTTTATGTCATAAAAGATGCAATTTATGTAGAGAGAGCTTGAAATGATTAATACAAATGCTTTGCAAAGCTCACAAGTGGAATAATATAAACCTTGACTATGTAGTCTGGTACTGTATATGTTATGCTTGATGTGTTGGATACAAGAAAATGGTTTTGTAAAATAAGTTTTTCAAGATATGCACTGAATTACATAAGTCTTTAGATTTAGTGTCTTAAAGAATGAGTAGAATTCTGTTTAAATTGATTAAGTTTATGAAATACCTACCTATAGTGTTTAGCGAAGTAGCTATCGACAAATTGAAATGCTGAAAGTTTATTTTGAGAGGTTTTAGTTGGAAATCTAGTCAACATCCATGGATTTCTCCTAATGGCCATAGAACTACTCTTAGTGTACTCTATCATTAAATGTCAACACTTGTGGAATTTGCCAATAAACATTAAAAAAATTTATTTTAATGATTATTGAAGATTCATACATCTATGGAATTTCTAAAGTCTTAGAGAGACTTTCAAATAAAAACTTTTAATGCCCATTATTAAAAGGTCTAATCCCATTAACAGGATTCAAATGGTATTATACTTTTTTTTATTTATTTGATTAAAAT
>CATIWR010188318.1:0-35880 GCA_949677035.1 Omphalea diandra
TTTTTTAATTGTCTAAATATTTCTTTGTGTTTTTTGTTTTTTATATAGCTATATATATATATATATATATATATATATATATATATATATATATATATATATATATATATATATATATGAAAATAGCTAATATATCTCGAGAGGGGAAAATTAAGCAATTTTAGGTAAAATCTCAGCATATGAAAATAATAAATTATCTTGGTTGAATTTATTTAATTGAAATCCATATGAATGGTTAGGTGGACCAATAATCTTAACTCTTTAAATTTGAATTTTGCAACTTTAATTATTTATTATTTTCCTTTGATTTGTTTTTAGTTTTTTAATTTCCATAGTTCATTTATTTTGAATTTTCGTAGTTTGATTATTCTTTTATATTCGATTATCCAAATAATCAAAGTTAACTATGATTTTTTTAATACTTATTTTATTAAATCCTCATGGGAATAATATCTTTTTATGGCTTGATAACTAGTGCATTTGTTAGGTATATTTAATTTTAGCCATCAAGTTTTTTGCATCATTTCTAAGGATTTAATCCTAAAATAATATTAGAACTTGTTAATCTTGATTACTTTGGATTTTTCTTTTCTTTTTTTTACTTTAATTTTTAAGTCTTGCTTGTTCAGGCTGATCAGTGCATGACACACACTAGTGGCGAGGAACTAGTAAAATTTGATCTTGAAATAGAAAGAACTTTTTATACACTTTGAAGGCTAAAAAAGGTATAGAGCAAGATAAGGTTGAAATTAGAATGGTGGATCCAATGAATGTCAATCAGACTCATTTAGATTATGCTTGTCCAACAATTGATGGAGCTACTTCTAGCATTAGCAAGCTGACAATCCAAGCCAACAACTTTAAAATCAAGCCATCAATCATTCAGATGATCCAAAATAGTATTCAAATTAATGGGCTACCAAGTGATGATCCTAATGCACACATTACCAATTTCTTAGAGATCTGTGACACCTTCAAACATAATAGAGTTAGTGATAATGCTATTAGCTTTAGGCTTTTTTTCTTTTTTCACTACAAGATATAGTTGAGGATTGGCTTAATTCACTTCTTTCAAGTAGTATCACTACATGGACTGATTTGACTAAAAAATTTTTAGGTAAGTATTTTTCTCCCTCTAAAATAGCTAAATTGATAAATGACATCACTACTTTTGTTCAAGTAGAAAAAAAATCATTATATGAGACTTGGAAGCATTTTAAGGAAATGCTTAAGAAGTGTCATCATCATGGAATACTGGTTGAATGCCAAAATTCAAAACTTTTTATAATAGTATTACTTCATCTAACTGTTCGATTATTGATGCAACTACAAATGGCACAATTACGAGAAAAATCTCTTGATGAAGCTTTGAACTAGTAGAGGAAATGGCTTCTAATAATTGCCAGTGGAATAATGATAGAGCTTATCGTAGGGAACATGACGTCCATAATTTTGATTCTTTTACTGCTTTATCTACTCAAATTGCTTGTTTAAATAACAATATTAGATAATGTTGGTGCTACAACAATGAATGTTTCAATTTTTTATTCATGTAGTTTATGTGGCCAAATAGGACATCCAAGATCTCATTGTAAGATAGAGAATCCTTTTATCTCTCATGAAAGTTCTAATTTTGTTTCTCACGATAGCAGGTCAAATTTTAATCCCTATTCAAATACATAGAATCCGAGGTGAAGGAACCATCTAAATTTTTCTTGAAGTAACAATCAATAAAAGGCACCCTTTAGATTTCAACAACAATAGCCACCATAAGAAAATAAGGGAATTTTGAAAGATTTAATTGCTAAGCTCATCAATATTGCTAAGTAAGTGGGACAGTTGGTTAACATGATGTCGGAAAGAAAAGAAGTTTAGTTCCTTAGCAATACCAAAAAGAATCCAAAAGAATGGGTAAATGCTATCATTATAAGAGGTGAAGGAATAATTAGAGAAAATGGAGGAAATGCGAGAGAAAAGAAAGAGGAGAATGACAAGGTTGATGAGTCACCTATGAAAACAACAAGGAGTACGCCTAACTTAATTTAGAAGATACTCAACTTCCTTTTCCTTATCCTAAAAGAGTTTTGAAAGATAACTTGGATAAACAATTTGAAAAAATTTTAGAGGTGTTTAAAAAGGTACATGTTAATATTCCTCTTATTGATGCAGTTTCACAAACGCCAAGTTATGTTAAATTTTTTAAGGATATAATTTCCAATGAAAGGAAATGGGAAGAACATGAGATTATGAAGATTAATGAAGAATGTTCAACAATGCTCTTAGATGAATTGCCCCTAAAACTCAAGGATCCATGGAATTTTTCTATCCCTTGCACTATATGAGATACTAAATTTGAGAAATCTTTGGCTGATCTTGGTGCTAGTGTGAACTTGATGTCATATTATATTTTTATAGAACTTGGATTGCATGAATTGACACCCACTACTATTACCTTCCAACTAGCCGATAAAAGTATTAAATACCCTAGAAAAATAGTAGAGGTTGTTTTAGTTCAGGTAGGCAAATTTATTACACCTACTAATTTTATTGTGTTGGATATAGAGGAAGATCAAACAATATCTTTGATTATAGGTAAACTTTTTCTTGCTACTAGTAATGCTTTGATTGATGTACAAAAAGGTTTACTTACCTTTAGGATCAATGATGAAGTAGTGTTTAATATGTTCAAATCCATGAAACATCCTTATACAATTAAATATGAAATAAATGTGATTGATTGCATTGATGTTTGTGCAAATAAAGTAAATGCATTTAAATTATATTATCCTTTGGAGAATGTTGTTCTAAATTCTTGTGATGATATGCAAGTCTTACATGAAGAACATGACGAGGTATTCTATTACTTGGACATCGGTAAAAAAGGATTCAAGCTAAAAGAAAACAAATTTTTACCTTTAGAGAAACCAACTTCTACCAAACAATTGCGACCCTCTATTGAAACACCTCTAATTTGGAATGTAAACCTTTACCTCCTCTTTTATAATATATATTTTTGGGAGATAACTCAATCTTATTTGTGATTGTTTCATCTAAATTGACAAGTCTTCAAGAAGACAAGATGACAGGGTGCTTAAGGAATAATCTATTTTCTATGAATCCACACATTCATGGCAAAATCCTTCAAAAAGATAAGAGAAGTCAAACTAATGACTTTAAAATAACGCTTTTAAGGAGGCAATCTAATATTTGTAATTTTACAATTCTATGCTTTTATTTTATTTTTCTTAATTTTCATTGCATTTTTGATCACTTTATTTTTAGGCATGTTCTAGAATTAATTTTTTTTAAAAAAATCAATCAAATACTTTTTGATAAGGCGTGCCCACGACTTATTGTCTAGATAAAACATTTACTAGCAAGCATAAGTCGTTGCCATGGCTTGTCCTATTAAATCTTATGTTTTATTTACATGTATACATAAGTCATGTCCACGACCTATTGCATTAAATCTTCTGTTTCCTTTTTTTTTTTTTTTAGTGAACTTCTTTTTGCTACATTAAGGACAATGTATATTTTAAGTGTGGGGAGGGTTAAAAGATTTTGATGATACTTTGACTTTGGCATACCTTAATCTTTGTTTGATTTTCTTTTGGAATTTCTACTCTCTTGATGTTTGTTTTTAAATGACTTTGGATTATCATAATGAATTTTTTTGCTTGGGGTAAAATTGCAAGTATGATTAAATGATTTTTTTTATTTTTGCTAGGATGGGTATTTCTTTGCTTTGGTAATTAATTTGAATTAAAAATATGCAAGATTCAATACAAACAAACCTTAGTTATGTCCTTTTAAGTCTATGAGCATTCTATTATTTGTTGCTCTATTATGTTTCATTGAGTGTTGTCAAACTTAGGTTGCGTATTCTAGAATTTGTCTTGTTATATATTTTGATACCACATTAATGAGTTCACAGGTTAAAAAGAAAAAAAAGTTGTATATGTTAGCCTCTTTAAGCCCATCAAAAGTCTACCCTCATGTTATTCCCTTAGGAAAGCCAAGTTGAGCCTTAACCCTTTTTTTGTTTGCACCACATTAATTTTACCTTAAACCTTTTTATTTTTTCTTTACTCTTTTATCGAAGGATTTTAATTGAGTTAGGATAAGAATGAGAACCACTTTTGAGAAAATTGCTGAAGAAAAGGAAAAAAATAATATAAATTCTATTCCTCTATGTTGGTGTTTAGTAACATGGGATATTCATTACAAATGTTTATCTTTGCGTCAAATGGTTATCAATTTATGAGTATGCTAAAACATTATAAATATGTTTTATGTTGAGTAACTAGGTACATTCATCACCAATGTTTGCTTTTACATAAAAAGACTAAAAACATTTTTAAAAGAATTTTGATTGGTCTAGTTGTGATGTTGTGCAAAAAGAAATGATTGAAAGAACAAAAAGATTAGATTCATACCAATTAAATTAATTCCTTTGATAATTTTTCACCCAAAATTCCCTTTTTTATCAAACCTAACCCCAAACCCCATTATAACCCATTTTAAACCCTTTTGATTTTTGATACATAGAACTCATAATAAGTGGTGGAAATATGATATATGGGCAAGCTTACGGTAATATCATATTTATTTTGACTTCAGAGTTTATTGAGTGCATTGAGTGAAATTATTAAGAGAATATTTGAATCTTGTTGCATTTGATTTTAAAAACTTGTTAAGGAAAAGAAGTGTTCCTCTTTATTTTAAGGAGTTTATTTATGAAATGTGTTTTTTTCATTGCAATTTGACTTGAGTTCATTGTGAATTGGCAATTGAGATTGTTTGATGACAAACTAAAAGATTAAGAGATGAAGAAATGGAAGGATTGTTGAGTTTAAGTTAGGTATGCTTAAGGACAAGCATTATGCTAAGTGTGGAGAAATTTGATAAGGAATAAAAGTGCATATTTTAATGATGGTAAAATTTCTCCTATTTTGTGCTTAATTTTTATTTTTAATTAAATTTTATATTTAAGAATTTTAAATTTGATATTTATCTTAGTTGAATTTAATTAATGAAAATCCATTAAAATTGTTAGGTAAGCTAATAGTCTTAGCTTTTTAAATTTTATTGTTGTAACTTTAATTATTTATTGTTTTCCTTTTATTTGTTTCTAGCCTTTAAATTTTTGTAGTGCATTTATTTCGAATTTTCACAGTTTAATTATTCTTTTAAATTTGATTTTCAAATAATCAAAAATTAACTATAATTTTAGTACTTATTTTATTAAATCCTTGTGGGAACGATATCTTTTTACTACTTTATAACTAGTGCACTTGTTAAGTATATTTAATTTTAGCTATCAAATCTCTCCTATTTTGAACTTTTCACCATCACAAAACCTGATTACTATATAAATTGGTTTTATAATGGCAATTATATTTTCAACTTCATTCAAGAATTCATCATCAACAATTATTTTAGCAACAATCCATAGTTCTTGTTCTCTCATCTCCATGTTTTACTCACTCCCTCCATGAGCTAAGAACAATAGTTGTTACAAGTGCCTCTCAACAATTTAACAAAATGTAATGGGAAGCAAATCTAGTTTTAGTGACTCTTAATAACTCTATTTGATTGAGTTCTAAAAATTGCTACAGAGTGTGAATGATTCAGAAGGTATTTTACAATAGATTTGCCTTTTTTTATGCGTCTCTCATCTAATCAAAGACACAAGCAAAATCCTTTAAAATTAAATTTAGGGTATGAGCAACACATGGTGACCAAAATATGTGTTTATGTACCTTTTCAATCTCTTCTCCAATAGCTACACAATTCTTTGCATTATCTGAAACAATTTGGATAACATTAGATAGTTTTGAGCAAATATTCTACAATAACTAGCCCAATTTTTCAACTGCAAAAAAAATCATCTACACACATAAACATTGCTCTGTAGTTGTTTGTTGCAATGACATTAATCAATAGATTGTTCTTATGTGTAGACCAGACATTTGAAACAATAGATACACCTTAAGTGTACCATATGTCTTTAGTTAGAGTTAAGTCCTTTTTTGACATTCCTTTTGCACTCATCCAATAAAATAGTTCTAGCCTTTTCAAATGATGGTGTTTTATAACATTTAGGAGCATTATTGATAGCATGAACCATTTCAATAAATTGGCGTTTTCAAAGCATAATGAAAGGAATGCCATTAGCACATAATCCCCTTATCACTTTCATGTCAACCATTTTTCTATCCATTATCCCAAACGCATCTGTAGTAGATTTAGAAGGTTATACTTTTAATTTCTTCATAATTGTTGGATTCCTCAAGGATGAAGACACACCTTGCTTCTCTACAACTTGAACCTTTTTTCTTACTTGTTCGTATAAATCTTAGTTTACTAATATTGTTGGACAATGAGCTATTCCTACTTTCTGACCAAGTGGAGCACAAAAAAATGATAATGCATTCTAATATAGGAACTAGCATGGTTGTTCTTGCAATGATTGCATATCCATTTCTTTGACACTCCTGGATTTTTTTTATGTCCTACAACAAGTATTATAAATTCTTTTTGTAATGGCTTTAAAGTGGACTGATTTCGTGATTTTTTGTTTACTTCAACGTGAACGTGTTAGAATTTCTTATTCCTTTATTTGATCAGATTGACTACCTTACCATCCTCATTGTCTTTTATTATGTTTGTTATTTAAGGATCTTATAATTTTCTTTTTCCAAAACCATCTTGAAAGAATGAATAGTGCTATATATATATATTTTTTGGCTATATATGTGTATAGATATAATGTTTAAGCTTATAACATTAACATTAATTAAGAGACATTTCATTTGCCTTGGTTTAGGAAATTGAGTTTTAGCTAATTTCAATTTTTTGTTTTCATCAAAAAGCTATTAATTATAAAGTATAGATAAGTGATAACTAAGATTACGTGCACTATAGAAGAGGAGACTCCTTTAATTTTCAACAAAAGAGAAAAAAATTAAGTATTTTAAAGAGACTTTCTTTATATAAGAAAGCCCAACCTAATGAAGCATTAAAATAAGTGCTCAACCGAACATAAAACCCTAGATATACTATCCTTTTCTCTTTCACATCGTCTTCTTCTTCCTCTATGTAATAGCAAACTAAACTATTATTTGACGTTCCAGTACACGTTCCAAATTCTTCCTACAGCTCTAGAGAACCACAAATTGGGACACGTCCCAAAATGCAATACCATGGGGGTAGGAGCAAATTAGGTAACCATATATATATATATATATATATATATATCATACTTTATCAATGTCCAATTTTTTATAGAATATCAACTAAGAATAATTTAGAAATAGTACTTTGATACAATAGGTATCTCATGGTTATAACTCATTATAACTACATTTGCAAATTACATTTATTTCATCGACTTCCTCTTTAGTATCAAATAACTTATGAGATAATCATTATGTTCTACAAAAGAAGCAACATTTAGTTTATTATAATTGATATATATTGCATGAATATTGTCAATACATAAGTGATTAACATATTAGCACAAGGGCATATACTAAGATAATCACATTTTGAGCTCTCTTTTTTATGAGGTGAATGGTCGGATGAATATCATTATTACTTAATTATGAATTTAGCCATTTTTGTGTTACAATTTTCCATTTAAGGAGTACATTTAGTTTAGTGATAAGTTTAGGAACGGTGGCTAAAATTAAGCCCACAGGGTCTTAGCATCGTGTCTCTAACAATTCATCAACTACTAACAATCAACAAAAAAAAATGTTGAACTAGTCATAAACACATGAATGCAAATAACAAGAGTAAATTAGGTCTTTTACAATCCATAATCATTCAATATTAAGAACAATTACATTTATCTTTCATAGTCCATAATCATCTATCATGTCATCATAATCAAATTTGTGTTACTAAATTGTGAAATTCTAATTATTGATCTTATATGCTATTAAAATAATATTTCCATAAACTTTGATAATTTGATATTTCAAGCTATTAAGAAGATTTAGCTAACTTGGAAAACTCTTTTCTAAGTATATAAAGAATCCTAATCAACTTGAAATTCCTTTTAAATCCTAAACTTAGTAGGATAAATTAAATCAGTTTACTATAAGGTAATCATTAGCTTACACAGAAAATAATTCACTAAATGAGCTTTGAATTATAACATTTTAATTCAAATCTTAATCATATCACGTAACCTATGGTGTCAACAAAAAAAATCCTTTTTATATAATCAAAACATTTTCTATTTTTTATTTAAATAATTGCAACACAAATAATTACTTAAAATAATATGAATTTTTTAAAAAAATTATGACTACTAAATTCTAAACAAAAAAGAGATTAAGGAATTTTGAAAAATCTAACTAGGGCTAGGATTTGTATGTCGTGCATGCGTAACACTTAACTCAAGCAGCCACCCACGATAACGACTAGGATGGGATTCCTGCTGCTGTGTCATGGAAGGAATGACTTCCCAATATGCCAACAATAGCAACAACCATTTGGGTCATAATGCACGACAGCTGGATTCACATTGGGACTGCCTCTTTCTCAAAAGCGACTGCTATGCATGCAGTAGCCCCTAGGGGCTCAGCTGCCATTGTTGTGGAATAAGGGTAATATTTCATCCACCAAATTCACCTAATAAATTTATAGGTGAATAAAGAGTGAAAGATTATACTGTAAAACCACACTATAGTTGATTCCCAGGAAAGATTGGGGGGGTCACAAGTGGTCCCACTTAAAACCCAATCTCCTTAGACATAATCACCCTAATAGTAATTTAACAGCACAATATATCACTACAACTATACCCTACAAAATAGCTATTGAAAATAAAGACAAAATAAGAACACTAAAATTTAACGAGGTTCGGCCAATTATGCCTACGTCCTCGGACACTACCAAAATTATATTTCACTAAGAAAAGAAATATAAATTGAAATATTACAAAAGAGGGAGAAATATTGAAAATTGTCTAAGAGATGAGTAGACAATTTTGGGATGATTAAACTAAAGGAATTAAGACTCTATTTATAACAAAACAATCTCTCACCCTTTTAGTCTATCTCCGATGTGGGATATGACTCTATTTATAACAAAAAGAACTTTTTTCCCTTTGTTATTTCCCCGATGTGAGATATCAAATGAGTCACCATAATTCAACACATGTATGACTAGATTATTAGTTTTTTTTTTTAATCTCTAGATGCCAATATTTTGTTGTAATTGTTATCAATGTAGAATAAATTAAAATTCAATTTCATTTTTGTTCAATTGAATTTTATCATTTTAAAATTCATTTTCAATAAAATGAATTTTATTAACAAAATTCAATTTAATTCTTGTATAAACTTTATTTTACAAATTACTAAATATAATCATAAATAATTATATCATATATAAATTTAACTAGCAACTAGATTTTCATATCAAAATAATATTTGGTTAATTTAAAATATCACCAAATGTAACTTGATGCATATGATACATTTAAAATATAACTTAACATATTATTTTTTCATTAAATCAATTTTCAATTTTCATAACTAAAATCTTAATATATTTTATATCATTCAATATGATATACTTTATATTTAATTTAAAATGTAAATTATATGACTAATATGCTATTTTATACATATATATATATATATATAATTTCAATATTTACATCAGATTTATGCTACGTAAAAGCAAAAAGATCAAATAAAAATTCCACCAGACTAGCACATCTTGTTACTACAAGATTCATTCTCTTTGTTACATGCAAAAACAACACACGTTCATTTATTAAGCTAAGTAGCACACAACTCATACAAGTGATGACAATTATTATTGTTGGCTTCTGATGCGCTTGTAGTCCTGGGAATTGCACGAAGTTGGAGACCTTCATGGATATGCAGAGTGAACATAGTCCTGTACGTTACTTTTCTAGTCTCATCGGCCAATCTGAAGCGGAAGAATCGAAGAAGGGCTACTGATACTATCTTCATTTGCCGATTAGCAAAGTCTTTTCCCAGACAGATCCGAGGACCAGCCTGCAAGTACCAAAAATTTTAGACAGTACCAATGTATTAAACTACTAATCAAAAGGATAGAGAGATCACATGAAAAGCTATGAATTTCAATGGCGATTCAGGTTGGAAAATGACATTGTTGAGCCATCTTTCCGGCCGAAAATCCTCAGCATCTTCTCCCCAAATGAAAGCCATCCTGCCATTGCATAGGCCATGTAGTATAATCCGTCTCCCTTTTTTAGCCTAAATCCATCAGGAAGAACGTCATCTACTTCTGCACTTCTACCATCCTTCAAAGTAAAGAAGAGAAATTAAGCACGTTAACGATATCAATTGTTTGGCACAAGATCAAGAAGAGACGCCTAGTGTTGTATCGTTTATTAGAGGAAAATTTTACCACAGGAACTGCACGATATAGCCTCAGGGTCTCCATACTACTCATAACGTAACTAGATTATTCTTATTGAATATGAACAACATGAATCACTCCCAAAGAAATGGACATGGATTGATCATCAAATAGTCTACTGTAGATAATTCCAACCAAATGTGTCAATATACACGAGCATGATAACCGCTTTTGTAGTCCACCAATTATAAGGGGAAAGATGTTGGGAGTCAGTTTGAAACAACTAAATATAAGAACGCAACTCTCCCTTTCTTTCTCACCCCAACTCCTCCTCTCCTCAATTTACGCGTCCCATGGCATTAATTTCTACGCACAGGAAATTTGGAAGGAAAAAGGTGTTCTCCACGCCTTTTGACATCAATCGGATTCAAAGCTGTAGCTCGAACCTGGACTAGTACTTGATCATGCTGGGGAGTAGGAAGTGGGATGTCCCCCAATTTGAGGACTTCTTTGGGACCATAATCCTGATAGAACCAAGCTTTCTGCATGTCGATATCTCTCACAAAACTTTTTTTTTTAATCCCCTTTCATACAGACAATAAAACACGTGCACTACTAGATTAAGTAGTGTCGAATGGATATGGATAAGCAAGAGAGAGAGAGAGATAACAAAGACAGGAAAACCTCTTAATGAACAGTTTTTTTGGCGATAATAAATGCAATCTCAACTTTGAAGTGGGTTGTACAGGAAGAGAAAAATGGTCAGTTAAAGAATGGACATTATCCATGATGAAAAGGCTAACTTCCAATACAAAGCATGCTACTGTAGTGAATTTACCTCCCATTTGAAAGAAGGAATTTCACAAATTGAAGAAAATAAAGCATTTCTCTCAATATGGAAGAGGGTCAAGTATAATGTTAATTTTCTGCCTTCTCATATTTACTCTGTAAAGAAACTACTTTTCTATTGGCCTTGCAAATTATTCCATCCACGTAAGTTGTGACATATATATATATATATATAAAGAAGTATTGATACAACAATAGCAGTGCGTAAAATGTGCAGGCAGTCACAAACAAGTAATACAACAGAACAACAAGATTTATGGAGCTTTAAGCAGATAGGGATGAAACGGTTCACACAAAAGTTAAAATCACCGTACGTATTTGATGACAATAACATGGCAAAGGATTCTAAGAAAGTTCACATTCCTTGCAAAATCCTTGAGAAATCACGACAATACAACAGCTTGTCCAAAGCTATATATTTAGATTCAAGAGTGAGCTCATTGAAGTCCATATCCTTGGTAATGAGCTCATGTAGAACAGCAATAGGAGTCAACATGTAACGCACATAATTAAACTGAAATTAACCTAACTAAGGAATATCTAATTCAATCTAAGGAACAATTCCAAGTGCTGATTCATAAGTTTGAATGCCATGTTTGGACACGTAAACCAACCATGCCTAAGATATATTCAAGAAATCGGAGGAACGATTAAGTGAAAAGAGGATATTGGATTGGAAAGAATACGCATCACAACTGAGGATATGCAATCTAGCCATTTATTTCGTTGACGGGGATTGAGGTAGAAAATAGAGGCCAAAATGAGGGTTCCAAGTGTTCGAGAAACCTGAAATTAAAACAGCATTGATTGAGCATCTCTTTCACAGCCATGAAAAAGCTACTGTCCGAATTAACAAAAAATAAAAAGTCACTGCTGCACAATTTCTAACAGATGATGTTCACAAATTCCAAATAGCCAACACGAAGTTACCCAATTACACAAATTTTAGCAGTTATACCTCTGAAACAGCTGTTAAAACTCAAAACTGACATTGCTACTGGCCATACGGAATTTTTTAAACCGTGGCATATATTTTAATCAACTGGGTCGGTTGGAAGGGTTATGTTGTAAGAGTCCAACCCACCAGAGATGGGCTGAAATTTACATTACTAGCCTTTAAAAAAATGTTTTGGCTCGTTGTTGATAAAACTGGGTCGGAAACAATTGGGCCTCCAATAAGTCCAACGACTTTCTTCTTCAGTAATTCCATTCGTTCTTCTTTCTTCAGTTGCATTGCATAGCACTGTCTTTCATCAATTGATCTCGTGTTTGCAAGACGAACGTGTTGTCAATTGAATGTTCTTGCTTGTCAGATTATTATTTCCGTCGTGAAGAATACTCTGCAATGGCTAGATGATCTTAATCTCCGACGTCTAAAACTATAAAATGGGTGTGTGCGATTTCCTTTGCTAGACATGAGTTCCATGAAAGACATGATAGAATCTCTAGGCTCGGTCTTCTCATCCGTTAACGCTCCGTATCCATCCGAACACGAAGAAAACCCTAGCTCTGGAACCATGGAAGGCTTAGCTGGGAATCCGGTAATCAATGAACGCGCCGCATATAAGCTCAAGGGATACTTCGATTTGGCTAAAGAAGAGATCGCCAAGGCTGTTAGGGATGAATAATGGGGTTTGATTGATGATGCGATCGTCCACTCCCAAAGGATACTCATCGAAGCTACTTCAACTCCTGTTCCCTCTTATATTAGCTTAAGGTATTCCAGATGTTAGCTTCTGTTATTAATTCTTAGTCAAATTGGATTGCGCTACTCTTTATAACTGCACTCTTAGCAATTTGAAAATTTTCTAATCTTTCCTTTAACAAGGACTGTTCAGTATGAAACCCATCTCATTACTAGATTCGATGAAACAACTATATTGGCAGCATGGGAATCCTATTTACCTTGCATTATTCATGTGTTCTTAATAACGCATAGAATGAAGTATGTTTGTGCATTTTTATAAGTGATTTGTTTTGTAACAGCGAACAAGAGAAGGTCAAATCTTATCGTCAAAAAATATCACAATGGCAGGGTCAAGTTTCAGAGAGATTACAAGCATTAAATCAACGAGCAGTTTAATATTTCCCCCCGAATTACATTGTTTTTTTCTTGTCAAATTGGTACAATCCTTTTCAACTAAATTGATTCCTTGGAGAGTGCTGATACTGGCTTTGGTTGTTCATTCTTTTGGGATTCATCTGTCTTGGCGTTCAGCTGGCACATCTTCAAACATGGTAAACTTGGAATGCTTCTTTAAACATAAAAAGCAGTTGTTTGTATAACCTTTAACATATATCATTTGGTTGATAGATGCATAGGGTAGGAACTTTGAAATCCCCTTCTTCCGCATTAAAGCTCTGTCAATGTTTACATAATTGATGCAGTTGTTCTTATTGTTTGTAGTTTTCAGAAGGAAAAAAAAAAAAAATAATTGCTTGTAACTTGTACTATTATGTGTGAATATGTTTTAAATTTCTTATGGATGTCAAAGTTTCCTTCAAATTAGCATATATCCTTCACTGAAAAGTTAACAATCTATGTGGTACTTATGTTGAAATGGTTGATTAGATTGAAATGCTGTTAGCTGAACTTGATGAATAGCAGTTCTGATACCAGAACTAGCTATGTTTTAGAGATGTTTATTTTCTCTTTACTCATGAAAATAGACAGTGGCAAACTGAAGTGTGTCATTCATGCATAATCTAGGCCTAATGTAACTCGCATCTAGAATAATGATTCTCTTTCATATCTTTATTGATGTTTTTATTCTATTTTGATTTTCTGTGAGCTCCTCCTTTCCGTGAAAAAATTTTCTGCAAAATTTGGGACTGAATTACGACTTGATGTTGATTATGTAATTATGCATATGTTGTTTATTCCGCAAAACATTGCAGAACACTTTAACTCATGCACATACTGCTGCAGTTTCATCATCAATATCAACTTTGAAACAAGATCTGTTGCAGAAGTCTCCTCGTTCTACTAGAAACAGTCCAGTAATCAGAAATCAGACTAATAAGGCTGCAAGTTCAAAACCTATGCAGGAGTTTTCAATATCAACATCAAATTTTAAGCAAGATCTGTCACAGAAATCTCCTTGATCCACTAGAAACGGTCCAGTAGTCAGAGGTCAGACTAATAAAGCTGCAAGCTCAAAACCTATGCAAGATTCTGGCAACGGTTATGAAGCAAAACTTGTTGAAATGATAAATGCTGCAATTGTGGATAAAAGCCCTTCTGTTAAATGGGATGATGTTGGTGAGTAACTGTAATTATTTCTCTCTTTTGTTCATTTCTTGTTTCTTGCCTGTGCTTCTATAACTTAAAATTTAGAAGCTTAAAAATCTAAATTTTAGGCAGCTGGTCTCGATAAAGCAAAACAAAGTTTAATGGAAATCGTTATTTTGCCAACTAAGAGAAGGGATTTGTTCATGTGACTTCGCAGGCCAGCTAGACGTAACAATGTAATCTTCTACATTAACAAATATGGCAGTCCAGAACTTGGAGAATTTGTTTTCATGGTAAATCATAACTCCCTGCCCCTGTTGTTCACGTCTGCTTCTCTTTGGTCCTCCTGGTAATGGGAAAACCATGCTTGCCAAAGCAGTTGCTTCAGAGTCTCAGGCAATATTCTTTAATTTTTCAGCATCTTCTCTAACATCAAAATGGGTGCGTACATTCTTGTTAAAATATGATGCTCTGTGGTTTATCCTTTTCTTTTGCTGAAGAAAGTCTAATAAGTTCTGTTTTTACTGGATCAGGTGGGAGAGGCTGAAAAACTTGTCCGGACTCTTTTTATGGTTGCAATATCCAGACAGCCATCAGTTATTTTCATGGATGAAGTACACTACTCTTTCTGCCAACTCTATTGTACTGTTTAATTTAATAAGAAAACCATGCTTTTCTTGTTTTCATTCTGTTCTACAATATCCTCGCACCCACCTCTATATGTGTCAAGAATAATGGATGCTTAAATAGAATAGTCACTGGGATTGATTTTGGTTGTTGAACAATTGTACCAATTTCTTTTAACTCAGTAATATCAAGACCAGTTTTATCTTCTTTGTATCTCCGTTTAAATGTACATGATTTTATCTGCTAGGGGAAATTTGGGTACAATTTCCACTTCATTTCAGTGTTCCAACCAATTGTTGTTTTTTTTTTTTAAATCTAAGTGTTCCTATCTACAATCTATAAACCATTGCAATATGTGTCCTTGCCACCACACTAACTGCTACCATTTGCACAACACTGACACTACCATCTTTTATCAGTATTCTGTCCTCCATTTTGAAACATCTAATCATTTCCTTTTCTTGTCTGACACCAGATTGGTAGTATTATGTCCACATGGTTGGCCAATGAGAATGATGCAAGCAGAAGGTTGAAGTCTGAGTTTCTAATACAATTTGATGGTGTGACCTCTAATCCTAACGATTTAGTAATTGTTATTGGTAAGCATTATGTAATTCAAATAAGGTTTGAACCTATTAGACAGTGTGTGTCTCTGAAGTTTGCTTATTTTGCTAAAAGGTCTGATAAAAAAACAATGCTGAAACTCCCCAAAATTCCATTCCTATCCAATTTTATCAATTATATGTGAAAACTATGTAAATTGTAACAAATCTATCATGTGACTGGTTACTTATGACCTGCTCATAAGATGATGTGGGGGTTAAACTCAATTAAAATGTCTGCTTGTGTACTGGCATGATGATTGAACTCAAATCTAAAAGCCAAATAGGACATAACAAAACTCACTGTTTCTCAATTAAAAAATGAAGGCTTTCTCCTTTCTTTTCTTCGTCTTCTTCTGAATGCTTTCTAAAATTTGACTTCTGCATTTGCACTCATTGGTTGCATCACTGGTCTGGGGCCAAGCTGACCTGATTACCTTCCATTCCCATCATGCATTTGGTCACCCTTCTAGGATTCACTGATTAGCATACAAAGAATTTTATCACCAGGCTTCACCTTGCCAATCTGGGGTGAGATTTTCTTAGTGAGGACCACTAGTTCTGCAATGCACCAGATTCTATACTATTTATATTAAGGTTATTGGCATTAATAAGTTGAAAGATATATACTTGTGAGCAACAATGTGGGCAGCATAGGGAGTTGGAAACCTATTCCAGTTGATTTATTGAGAGCTTCAATAGCAAAGCTCTTCCATTGTTATTGATTTCTTAGGCTTAATCTCCATTTTTACCATTGTGGGTACCTCTTTCTATCTGCAATTACTGATTAGAAAAGAAAAGTTTAAGTTAATTGATTTGATCAAACACAATTTTTTGTTCTTTTTCATACAGAAAATTGAAATTTTTTTTGAAAATATTAAATGTTGTACCCTTACGAGCTACTGGTTCATATCATTGGGCAATAATGCAACCATGAATAGTTTGACAGCTGAATTTGCACCAATCCCTAGAAACGAGGAAGAGAAGGATTAGAGGAAAGGAAGGGAGGCCTTCATGTTAATTTAAGATATGTTGCACTTGATTGAGCAGGTCACCAGGGGTGCAACTGGTCACATGATAGATTTGTTTTGGTGTATATAATTTTCATGTACAGTAGATCAAATCGGTAGTTCATGATAGAAATGAAATTTTGATGAACATTTAAGCTTCTTTTTTTTTCTATTAATGTCTTTAAGCCTTTGCTAAATTACATTGCTTTTGTAAAATGGTGGATTAGTGACCAGTTGAATTCCCATCAATCACTTGCAATCAATCGACCAAGTTGGTTCAATATGCCTACGCTTTTCATATTCAGTTCACAATTGTGGCTTATGGGACCTTCACAAAGTGATTGCTTTATTTATTCTCTCTCATTTTCCACCTAACCAAAAATACAGGTTGCTACGTCTTACTTCATGTGTTACCAAGGAAACAAAAATGCCTCCATGTTTGTCCTTTGAAATTCATGGCATCAATTTATATAGGATTGATATTAAACTGGCTGCAAGTTAAATTATTCTGAAATTTTCTAAATGCTTGATGAGGTTTAGTATCCGCCAAAGAATTGGACCCAAAATGCCAGTCTTTAACTCCCGATTTGTACTGTTGTAATATTCTTGGATTTATTTCTCTAACTTGCTTATAAATTGGCATGTTTTTATGTTGATTCAGGTGCTACCAATAAGCCACAAGAATTGGATGATGCAGTTCTTAGGAGACTGGTTAGTATGTTGTTGCATTAGTTTGCTGCAGGTTTTTCATAGAAATTGAAGTTTGAAGTGTTCTAGAATTTGGTTCCAATTATACAACTGAAGTATAGAATGTTTTTACTTGCTAGGCATGCATGTTGAAAATAACAATAAACTTGATAAATTACTTTAAGTGCTGTGAATTGAGGGAGGGTATGATGTCCATTAGACTCATTAATACCTATTAGGGGCCCATATCCAAATTATAAACTGATGTCTTGTTCCATCCCTCTTAACATTTTGGGTGGAGTGGTACACATTCCATGTTAGTAAATAAATGGATTCCTTGCTTGCCATTTGCCTGCTCTCTTGCCCTTGGTGAATTCCCATGGAGCCTTGTTGAATGTAATGCAGTTTATGCATATGCATGGTGGTCTTGTCTTCAAAAAAAAAAAAAATGAAAATGGTTTTTATGCAAAGAATGGCAATCAGCTAGCTAGAATATTATACCCGATACTATGTTGTTTCTTTCCATTTGCACATCGTTTATATTTATTCAATTAACTTTTACGCTTAATTTCCTTTTTGTTAACTTTTGCAACTGAGTTTCATATATAATCAATGATTCAGGTAAAGAGAATATACGTACCTCTACCAGATAAAAATGTTAGAAGGCTTCTCTTGAAACACAAGCTCAAGGGCCAAGCTTTCTCCTTACCTGGTATGTATCCTTCATTTTGTACATCTGCCTTTTTTGTCTGAAAGCACCATATCTTTTGTCTGAATTTACGATATTTTTTGTCTGAATTCACAGCAAACCTATTGTCTGAACTAAAATAGGCTTTTTATATGGGAATTGCTATGAGCCATAAGAGATGAATACCATGAAATATTTGTGAAGATAAAATTTGTCTGAAAATGTAGAAGGTTTAAATTTTGGGTTGGTTATTTGTTTCCTTTATGCAATCTCCCTCATCAACCAGATAAAATCTTATTGATCATCTGTCCTCCTTTGCATGCAAGTTTGGTTTTGATTGCAACATGCATCCTCAATCTGTTGTATGCAATAGAGGAAGTGCAATGGAAAAAGTTTGTTTTGTGTGCATTATGGCTTGTGTTCCTTCCTTTTTGCTTCAATGTACTAATTTGCATCTCATTACATGCAACAGACATCTTGAAAGACTTGTGTGAGAGAGACCGAAGGTGAGATAGGTGCATATTTAAGGGCAGTGGATGGCCATTTATATTTAATATGGCAACGATTTTGGCTACAAACCAAACTCAACTGGTGGCCTTATTTTTTAGTTTTGGGAATCTGTTGGTTTCTTGTTTATATCCAAGTAAAATAAGAATAAATCATCTCAAACCAAAAATTTTAAAACCCTTTCTAGCTCTTTTAATATATAGGATACTCTGGAAGTGATCTTCAAGCTTATGTGAAGAGGCTGCAATGATGCCAATTAGAGAGCTTGGTGCAAACATCCTCACAGTCGATGCTAATCAGGCATTCCAGCTAAAATTTGTATGTAATATATGACTTGATAAGTCCAAAAAATTTATGCTTTTGGGAATTTTGTATTTGGTGCATCTGCACATGGAAGATCAAGTAAATCTTAATATTTGTTATACCAGGTGGGACGACTAAGATATGAAAACTTCAAGAAGGCAATGTCTATAATTAGACCCAGTCTAAGCAAAAGCAAATGGGAAGAGCTTGAACGGTGGAATGAGGAGTTTGGCTCCAACTGAATTTGCTATTAGAATTTAAAATGTTTCGGGTATCAGTTTTTGTTTGTCTATAAAAAGCAAATACACAGCATAGTGCAGTCACTACATGGAAATCCAATTGCTGCTGCATACATAAATATTAACTTCTGTAAAGGTAATTATTTTGGAATGAATACTGTAATTATTGAAAGAGACCAGCATTCGCACCTATAAATTTAAGAAAATAATGAGTTTTTTAGTCAGAGTTGTTATGAGAATGATTATGATCATGTAGGCTACTTAGTAATGCGATGATAGTTGTCTTCTTTTCCTTCAATTGCTGTCTACACCAATTAAATCTTTGAATATTGAATGTTAAAAAAGGCAGTTTCGAATTTGATGCATTAGCACCCAAGGCGCCAAAGGAGTTGGAACAAACCCTGATCGCAAACTGTAGAAAGATGGAAATTGGCCAATTTCATTTGTGTGGTTTAAATTTTTGAGGTCGTTAAACGACAGTTCTTTTCCTGGTGTCATTTTCTTAAGGTGGTGGACGATTTCCCATTTCCTGGTTCATGAGACGATGCTATACGTTTCTATGCAACAAAATAAGGGCTTTTTCTACTGTCGTCGAACGACAGCAGGCCCGGAGTTTATCTTTTCTGCCTTACTGCGGCCTGTGCATTTTAATAGTGGGCCACTGACACACGGATTGTGAGCTTGGGCTTGGGCTTTTGTAGACGACTGGGTTGACTGGTTCCATTACAGAATCCAACGGTGTCGTTTTAACTTTAGAAAATTCTATTTGCAACTCTCTATTTTCTCTTTACACCACATTAAAATTTTAATTATATTATTTATATAATCTTAATAAATTACTTTTTTCACCTTGTTACTTATGTATAACCCCTTATATTATTAAAATGTATCACACTATAAATTTACTAAAACTTATGAACAAACCTTTATATTATTAAAATTTATCACAGTGCAAATTTACTAAAATTTATGAATAACCCTTTATATTATTAAAACTTATCACACTCTATAAATTTTTTGCATTAAAATTTATCATAATTTATAAATTAACTAAATAAAATATTTTTATTTGGATATTAATGGATCAAATTGCACCAATACCTTATATTACGTATAATTAACACAAATATCAATATGGTTGTGTTCAATGATGGAAAACTTCATATATTGATTATATTAAAATATTTGAATCACTATATCTTAATAATACAAATATTATGTTAGAAAATACTGAAACAATAATTTACTGCAAGGCATGTATGAATCTCATTTTCCTGAAAGTAATATTTGCAATGTGCAATTTTCCCTTAAGACACAATGAAGTTAGGTGTTATTGTATAGTTTTTTTGCAAAACTGAGTGATATTAAAAGTTAATTCCTGCATAAAATCAATCTTGATATTTATAGAAGATGAATGAATAGTCACATCTTTTGGCAACAATCATGTCTGTTTGAATTAATAGACGTCTTTTACTTGAATAATCATGTATTTTGGCAATGAACATATATGTTTGAATTAACAAATATGTCTCTTGCTTGAATAGTCATATTTTAGAGAAAGATATGTTTCTTCCCAATAATCACATCTTTTATTTAAAAGATGTGACTTTTTTATTTTGAAAATACATAACAATCCCCCGCCATTTTCAAAATATAACCTAAACATGCACCCAATCAACAATTCTGTAAATTATGTGCATAAATAAAGGTATCTTATGATTTGAACCAATAATTAATGAAAGTTCAATATAATAAATCGAAATAATATGGTGGATAGAACTTTCAACCAACTATTCTTATTGATAAGTTGTAGAAATATTTCGCACACATAATTTGATACAACATTACATACACACAGATAAATGACACACTATAGGCCTTGCATTTATACCCTTTGTGAGTGCATAGAGTTAAGCCCTTTAAACTCCTTAAAGCGGTCACACTTTACACTTATATAAGTGGATCTATCTAAAGTACCTATGCTATTTTGATACTTTGACTAAATGTTCATAGATCCATTAAGAGATTTTTACTCACTTTTCCTTTCAATGCAAATCCTAAGCACTATTAACCTCGAGATGTAATAAAAATTTGACATAGTGTTTGCAATCACTTTAATGATGTACTTTGGCTCTTTGAACATACCAAGCATTAAGTTGAGTTTCCATCAATAGTGATTTGACAAAATGGGTTTTATTTTTTAGATTTGTTATTTTATCTTTGTTGATGAGAATTTTTAAGATTTATTATTGTGTTAGATTACGGGCTTGGATCCACCCATATTGGGAGCCTAAACCCATCAAGATGATGAACCGCCAGAGGTAGTTATTGAAGAGCAGATAACTTCCCACGCAAGAAAGTTATCAATACATGAAAACTGAAGAACAAGTACAAAAAATAAAGAAAAAACTGTCTTCTTCTCCAGGAGAACAAACCAACACATTCTGCAATTAACAAAATTGAAAATTAGGTTATGAAAATATAGGAATTCTCTTTTGCGATTATCCCTACAATCAGCAATACAAATACCACTTAATTTGCTTCTGCTCTCTAACAAATAAGTATTGAAATATTATATTTGTTGTTAAATTAATTATTATGTTGATTGACTTGATCTTATAAAATATATTATGATCACACCATTAGAAATTAAATCTCTAACATAACTATGTCTAAGTCCAATATGTCTAGACTTTCCATTGTATACGTAACTTTAAGCTCTTGATAGTGTTGTTTCATTATCACAGTGAATAGATATTATTGCAATCGGTTTTGGCCATAGAGGTATTTCATACAACAAATCACGTAGCCATTCTACTTCTTTACTTGCAGAAGCTACTGCTATAAATTCAGAAGCCATAGTGGAATCTGTTATGCATGTCTGTTTCTTGGAACCCTAAGATATTGCATTACCTCTAAGCATAAACACCCAACCATAAGTGCTAGCATGACCTTCATGATCAGTAATCTAACTTGCATCTGAATATCCTTCTAATACTGAAGGAAGCCATTATAGTTTATGCCATAATTCATTATTTTCTTCAAATACTTAAAGACTCTATTGATAGCATGCCAATGCAAGTTACTTGGATTACTTGTGTACCTACTTAGCTTTCCAACTGCAACAGGCATATCAAGTCAGGTACATGCCATGGCATACATTAAACAACCTATCACTTTGGCATATTCTAATTTAGATATTGGTTTTCCCTCTTTTTTATTAACTTAATGCTAGGATCAAAGGCAATAAAGGCGAGATTACAATTTAAATAATTAAACTTCTTGATAATTTTCTCAATATAATGAGACTAAGAATTATGTCATTATTGTCTTTTAAGATCTTGATTCCAAGAATAACATTTGCTTATTTCATATCTTTCATAGCAAAATTGATTGATAAGAAATTTTTGATATTCTCAACTTGTTTCAAATTAGTACCAAAAATCAACATGTCATCAACATAAAGACATATTATGACACCATCATCACCATTATACTTGCTATAAGCACACTTATCAAATTGATTAAGTTTAAAATTATTAGCAAGTATTATTTGATCAAACTTCCAGTGCCATTGTTTTGGTGCTTGTTTTAGTCCATTATAAAGACTTAATGAGCTTGCACACCTTATTTTCTTGTTCAAAAACAACAAATCCCTCAGGTTGTCATATAAAAACTTCTTCTTCCAAGTCTCCATTTAAAAATATTATTTTCACATCTATTTGATGAATGAACATTTTATGAATAAAAACTAGTGCAATTAGCACTCTTATCATAGCTATTCTAGCTACTGGAGAATAAGTAACAAAGTAGTCGATGCCTTGCTTTTGTGTAAAGCCTTTTGCCACTAATATGGCTTTGTATTTATCAATGGTCCCATTGACTTTCATTTTCTTTTTAAAAATTCACTTGCATCCTTTTGGTTTAGAACTTAGTGAGAGGTCAACCAATTTCCAAGTATTGTTTCCCATTATCGGGTCCATCTCATCATTAATTGCATCTTTCCAGAAAGTTGCATCTTGTGATTTCATAGCTTCCTCAAATGTTTGACGATCACTTTTTGTATTATAACAGTATGAAATTTGATTGCTCATTATATCTCTTGTTCCTTCCATTAGGAATATGAAAAATTCGTCTTCATACCTTATTGATTTTCTTTTTAGTCTTTTGGTTCTTCGAAGTTCAATAACTTTTTCTGTATTGTCCAAGTCTTGCTCTCTTTCATCTAAGTTTGAACTATTTTGTTCTAAAATTTTATCATTAAGTCTAAGAATCGACTTAAACCTTTCTTCATCGAATATGGCATCACGTGATTCAATAATTGTATCAATTGGTATGAAATCATTAGGTTCTATAACCATAAATCTATATGCCTTGTTGTTGTGTGCA
Organism: Omphalea diandra; assembly: GCA_949677035.1. Classification (NCBI taxonomy): domain Eukaryota; kingdom Viridiplantae; phylum Streptophyta; class Magnoliopsida; order Malpighiales; family Euphorbiaceae; genus Omphalea; species Omphalea diandra. The sequence goes on from CATIWR010188318.1 coordinate 23,505, forward strand.
TATCCTAAGAAAATGCACTAAACTCTTCTTTCACCCAACTTTTTCCTTTTGGGTTCAGGTACTTTTATTATAGCATGACATCCCAAACTTTAAAATAATTCAAGTTTGGCTTCCTTTTATTCCATAATTTATATGGGGTTGTATTGCTTCTTTTATTAGGAACTCTATTCAAAATATTGAATGATATAAGCATTGCTTCAACCTAAAATCCATAGCCCAAACCAAAATTAGATATAATGGCATTTACCATTTCAGTTAGCACTTGATTTTTTCGTTCAGCTGCACCATTTTGTTATGGTGTATATGGAGCAGTAGTTTCATGAACAATCCCTATGGATTCAAAATATGAAGGATTATAATATTTTCCTCCCCTATAAGACCTTCGACATTTTATATATGTCTTACAATGCAATTCAACTTCATTATTGTAAAGTTTAAATTTGTCCATTACTTCATCTTTGGAATGCAACAAATACACATAATAACATCTACTAAAATCGTCAATGAATGTGACAATTTTTCTTTCCATCTAAAGATATAGTACTATGCATATCACACACATCACTATGTATTAAATCTAATAAATTTGATGTTTTTTCAATTTTTGGAAAAGAATTTTTGGTTATTTTTGTTAACATACAAGCAGTGCATTTCTCATGGTTTTGATCGATATGATGAATTAATTCAAGTTTAACCATATTTTTAATTCTTTTGAAATTAAATATCCTAACCTATTACACCATAAGTAGGAAGAATCAACAATATAAGTAGAAACATTACTAGTATTATTAATGTGAACATTGAGTTTAAACATACCATTACATATATAACCCTTTCCCACAAATATGTCCCTTTAGATAACACAAACTTATTAGCCTCAAAGACAAGTTAAAAACCAAACTTGTTTAAAATGCTATCTGAACTAAGTTCTTTTGAACTTCTAAAACATAGTACACGTTTCTCAAAGTTAATATTTTGCTAGAAGTGAACTCTAATTTTACATTTCCAACAACTAAAACTGGTGCTGAGGTAGAATTTCCCATGTACATAATGGTACCATCAACAACTTGCTCTATATTCTTGAATAAATCACGGTCTTTGTATACATGATGGGTTGCACGCGAATTTATCCACCAGCCCATGTCATAATCTTCAAGAAGGTTGATTTCAAAAATCTTTGCAACCAAATTTGCATTATAACATTAGAAGAATAATTTTGGGTCTTCACCTTCTCTTGTTTCTTTTTGAAAAATGACAATCAAACTTGTAATGCCTTTCTTTGCCACAGAAATAACAACTTCCCCTTTCTTCTTTTTGGTTTTAAATTTTTGGGTATTGTTATGTTGAAATGGCCTTTTGTTAGAAACCTTAAAGGATTGTCCTTCTTCAATTACATGGACTTTAGAGATATAAGCAAAATGCTTTTTAGCCTCAGATTCGCATTTCCTCGCGAATCTCTTCTTCTACGAAGACTATTATGATGTTGCTCAAGAGAAATATATTTTTTCTTGTGTTTTAGATTTCTCTTAAAATCTTTCCATGAATGAGGTAATTTATCAATAATATTAGACACAATAATAGATTCATCCATGTGCATCTTATGTTGTGTAAAGTTATGAAGAATTCTTTCTAACTCATAGAACTGTTTTATGATAGGCCTAGAATCATTCATTTTATAATTATTAAAACGAGAGACAATGAATTTCTTGTGGCATCCTCTTACATGTATTTACTCTCTAATTTCTCCCAAAGTTCCTTTGCAATACGCACATAGTTATAGATATGAAAGAATGCATCACTCATTGCATTTAAAATACGTCCTCTGCATATCTCATCATTTCTGTTCCATTTTTGCCTCTTATTTGTGTCTGCAAGAGTTTTATTTTTTGTCTCTTCAGGCCTTGGTGTGTTTAGAACATAAACTACTTGTAGAGACAGTAATAGAAAATGCTCTCTGTTTTGCCATCTTAAAAAACTTTCACCATCAAAATGTTATAACTTAACCATATTGGTTGCTAGTTCTTTGAGTGTTGTCATGGATGCATATTACATTAAAAATTAGAAAATATTGCTTTTAGATTGTTGGAAAATATTAAAACAGAAATTTACTTCAAGGCATGTATGAATCCCACTTTCCTAAAAGTAATATTTGCAGTGTGCAATTTGTCTTAAGGATACAATGAAACTAGGTGTTATTCTATGATATTTTTGCAGAATTGGGTGATATCAAAAGTTAATTCCTGCACAAAATCAACCTTGATAGTTATAGAAAATGTATGAATAGTCACGCTTTTTTATAATAATTATGTCTATTTGAATTAACAGACATATCTTTTACTTGAAAAGTCATATTTTTTTTATGATGATCATGTCTGATTGAATTAATAAATATGTCTCTTGCTTGAATAGTAATGTCTTTTAAAGAAAGACATATTTATTCCCTGTCAATAATCACATTTTTTATTTAAAAGATGTGACTCTTTTATTTTTAAAATGTATAACATATTATTATGTTATAAATAATTAATTTAGATGATATATGATATTTAATTAATGATATTCAAATATTTTTATAAACATGAGATTTTTTGAAACTTATAAATGTTATTATAAGTTATTTATCTAGAATTAATGACTTGTTTTAATATAAAATATTTAGAGATTATGTTGAAAATGAATTGTGTAATTAAAAATTAAAAGGATAAAAAAAAAAAAAAATCGTGAAAAGAAAATTTTAAAATAAAAAATTAATAAAAATGCGATTGTAAATAGTATTTTCCATGCCTTAATCAAATTTAAGTGCAAATGTATTTGTTCTTAAATCCTTCAGTTGTTAGGCTCAAATCTCTGGCGTTGATCAAAAATTTAAGTGCAACACAAAATATTTCGAATTTCAGTTACAGATTCTTCCCATCTCTGCAAATCACCATCAAGAAATGCTTGCTAGATCTCAAGAATAACAAGACAACCCGAAGAGGCAATGGTCCTTGAAAGATTTCGAGATCGGAAAACCACTCGGCAAAGGAAAATTTGGAAGAGTGTATCTGGCCAGAGAAAAAAAGGTATTATTTCCTATTCCCTGTCATCATTTGACCTCCATTTTTGTTTCCTCTCCAAGGGATTCGCTGATTTTTTGTATTTGTCTGATCGGAGCAAATATATAGTGGCGTTAAAAGATAATTTTCAAGGAACAGATAAGTATAATAGTCATCACCAATTAAAGAGAGAGATGGAGATTCAAACCAGTCTACGCCACCCGAATGTGCTGCTTCTCTATGGTTGGTTTGATGATGATGAGCGCATTTTCTTGATACTGGAGTATGCCCACGACGGCGAGCTTTATCGACAGCTTAAAAAGAAAGGTTATCTTAGTGAGAAGCAAGCCGCCACGGTGAATATTCTCTTGCTCCATTATATAAATCTTTATGCTTTTATAAGGTCGTTTTAGTTTTATACCCAATACAAGCAAAGACTAATTCGTCTGATTTTTTTTTTGGTTGTTTGTTAATGAATTTCAGTACATTGCAAGTCTCACAAATGCGTTGGCGTATTGTCATAAGAAGGATGTGATTCACAGGGATATTAGGCCAGAAAATTTGTTGCTTGATCATGAGGTATGCTGTGGTTTTATTGTGATTTTAAGGATATTAGCCTTTATGTATTAACGTAGTTTTTTTAAAAAATTATAATTTGTCCAAATTCATCATTCTTAACTTTGTTTTGGATCTTCATTCGTAATTTTCTGATTAGGTAAATGGAGATTTGTGAGCTACTGAATTTAGGAGAGAATATGGATATTGTTCTACTATTGTCTGGCGATGCCAACACTGCAAAGGGTATAATAGACACAACATCTCCGACAAATTTGGTTACTACTGCTGAGTATCTTTTCCTTTAAGGATGTATTATTGGCCTTTTCTTTAAGCTTTTATGTTTTGACATCATAATTATGTCTGCAGTTTAGGGGGTTTCTGTTCCAAGTTTTTGGAACGGAAATTCTTGTCGAAGTTAAGGAGACAAGTACTTGCATCGTGAGTCTAGAACATAAGGAAAACAAGGACCTATTGTTTTTGGTTTACTTAATCAAATACGTCCTATAGTCCAATCCTTAAGTTAATTCGTTTGTAAAATTTCGTTACAGAAACAGATTCTGCAATGCACTTTTCTTTTTATGATTCTTAGTTATTACATTGTTTTGCTGAATCTGCAATTCATGATTGTTCTAAAACTTTTGTAGGGCCGATTGAAAATTGCTGACTTTGGGTGGTCTGTGCAATCAAGGAGCAAGAGACGCACCATGTGTGGAACTTTAGATTATCTGGCACCAGAAATGGTGGAGAACAAAGCTCATGATTATGCAGTCGATAACTGGACTTTGGGAATATTGTGTTACGAGTTTCTTTATGGTGCCCCTCCATTTGAGGCTGCAAGTAAACAAGATGCATTCAGAAGGTAGGGACTTAGGAGTGCCATGTGCCATGCATTAGTTTATGTTAGTTTTTACTGGGAACATGCTTGTAAGCACTGATTAGATTATGTGTTGCAGGATCATGAAAGTCCATCTGAGTTTCCCTTCAGATCCTCCAGTGTCTGTTGAAGCCGAAAACCTCATCAGCCGAGTATGTTTATCTATAAATGTTGCCATATTTTTGTGGGTGAAAAACAACTAATGGCATTTTTTAATCACCTTCCTGAATACACAATCTGTTAAATTTTGCAGCTTCTGGTGAAGGACTCTTCTAAAAGGTTATCTCTTCAGAAGATCATGGAGCATCCCTGGATAGTCAAGAATGCAGATCCTATGGGAATTTCCAAGTAGCATTTAATTAATAAATTATCTAATTTGATTCTGTCTAATGGTATTTTTGGGAAAGAGAAGTGGCTTTTAAGTTGATAACCTCTGAGATAGGTAATGCTCTACTTGGAAACCCAATCCTGAGGGTCATATCATTTTACATAACATCTTCACAGCTTTCTCACTTCCATTCATAGAATATGTGAACTATGGATGTAGATGCAAATATTCAAAATTTTCCCTATATAATATTGCGCTAGCATTTGACTACTCCTAGTACATTCTTCTTTTGTCAAGTTATAGGACATTGAAGTACCAAGTTTGTCATATTTTCTATAAAATTGAATTCTAATTTTGGTTTCAATTATTTGCACTCGTTTTGAACTTTCTTGCACTTCCTAGAGAAGTGTAAATAACTGAAACGTTTAATAAAATTTATTTGCATTTCTCTTAGAACTTAGAGAGTGCAAGAAGTTTCAAAAAAAGTTTCAAAAGAAGTGTAAATAGCTGAACCCTCTAATTTCATGGTAATCTAAATATGTCTTGGTTGTGGCATATCTGATAATTATGCTCAACTTCTTTGAACCTTACTAATAACAATTTGTTGACGTTGTTAGTGGACGAGACATTGATGACAAGCTTTGCATAATAAATCTAAGAAATATTGCCATGTAAAGACAGTTTTTGACTTCATATACGATAAACTGTTCTGAACAAGGCATATTCCTAATCTGCAATTAAGAAAATATGCCAACATGATTTATGTGGATGAGATGTATGGAAGAGGAGGAAATGTCTCACAATACGAAGATCATATCTCAAAACCATTAATAAATAATAATAATACTAATACTAATAATAATAAAGCACTTAACCATGATTAACATTGAATAGAAAATTTTCTGTGGCCATCCAATGTAATTTGTATATTGATTAGTGATTGTCCCCATATGAAAATCGGGACCAATAAAGATGACAAAAATATGTCATGAGCTCTACGACATAATATGTGAATCTAAAACAAAAATCAGTTTTTTCTTTCCATTTCATATTGAGAAGTTAGTCTTATCTAGATTAAGACCCTACTCCACCTTTTGCTGCAGCATATATTGCCAGTGCTTCTTTCATTACTTCAGCTTTATTAAGTAGCTTAGCTCTCTTATCTCCAGAATGATGATCTGAAAACTAATTGCTACTTTCTGAATCGTCCAGCCGAGCGTATAGTTTTGGAGCCACTCGAGGATCATATCCAGCTAACCCCATTAACATTAACCCAATGTAATCTGCTTCTGAGTCCCTCCTTTTGACAGGAAAAGAGTAAAAGAGAGACATAGAGACGATAATCAGTGGTCAGTACATAAGAAAGTTGAAACTTGCCAGGAATGTTGGTAATCAGGGTAGCCATCATGAATGGACTGGGGGCTTATCTTTTGGATATGCAATATCAAATGCCATATGGTCAGTACTTAAGCCAATGTTTCAAGTCCTATAGCAGCGCTAAAAGTTTCGGAACTTGTAAAAAATAATAAGATGATATCTCAAAGATTATCCTTTGGAATCGTGAACTGCAACAAGTGCAGGGCAGGTACATGTGATGCGAAATTGTTTCGCGGAGGCATTAAGCCAACTCTTTTTATTGCAATTGTCATCAGCAAGTCTTAAAGATCCATTAAAGAATAACCTAAAGTAGTCTGGCTGCATTTTAACTATGAAATTTAAAAAAAACTGATCAAAACATACTGTAATAATTAGGGGTGAGCAAAATCGAACCGAACCGAGTGAATTCGGTCTATTCGGTTCGGTTTTAAAGTAAATTTAGTTCGTTCGATTTAGAAAAATAGAAAAATTCGGTTTTTAATTTTGGTTTGGTTTAAAATTGAGAAAACCTAATAAACCGAATTTGTAAGATTTTTTATTTTTTCTTTTAATTTGAGTTAAAAAAACTAAAAATAAATTATTTTATATAAGATAAAAAAGCCTAACAGCTCATTGAGCCCAAAATTGAAAATCGAATCGAACCAAACCGATTTTTTCGGTTCGGTTTACTTCGATTTATCTTAAATTTTGGTTCGATTTGGTTTGAATTTAAACTAAATTCGATCTATTCGGTTTTCATAATTTCGGTTTGAACTGAACATACCAAATGCTCAGCCCGAGTAATAATTACTCTTCGGTCTCAAAATATTTGGCAAAGTTTCCTCTACACAAAGTAAGGAAATTAGTTAATTATAGTTATTTTGTGTACTTTTATCACTTTGTTACTAAAATACCCCTATTAATGTTTTTTATTTATCAATTATGAAACATTTTATAAAATAATGTATTGTTGATAAGATTATAACTCATAGTGAATCAAATATATAAATTCAAATAATAAAAGTAATATATTCAAATAAAAAGCGTTGGAACTTCAACATATTTATTAAACGTATAAATTCTTCAAAGTTAAAAATTTGTGATAATAATTTACTGTAAATGAGAATATTTATATAATTAATAAGGGTATCATAGATATTTGCTTAATTAACTCATATCATAAAAAGAAAAATGGACAAAACTTTGAAATAAACCAAAAAGAAAACTTTGCCAAATATTTTGAGACGGATGGATGGAGTATAATAAGCTAGCATGAAGTGAACTTTGAGGACATAAACAAGAAGAATACCTTCTAGAAATAAAACTATTGATTAGTTCTATAATACTTGCGGTCAATTCTTCAATTTCTATTGATTTTAGGTGAAGGACCAACAGCAGAAGAAAGAACAAAAGAACACTTGTTATGCCTTCAGCCATATGTCGAGCAACAGCTTGCCCAATCTAGACAATTTATTAAAAATAGAAAAGAATTAACCATGTGATTTTAAAGATTAATAATAATTAGTAAGTAATGAGGGAAAGAGATGAATATATACTTCATGCCCAAGAATGGTTGCTATTTCTGCATCAGATTTAAGATCATCAAGCAGCCCTGTATAAACAACAATCTTGCCACCGATGAAACGTAAAGCATTATATGTGGAAGAATCAACCACATAAACTTCCCAATCTTTTCCATTCGAATGCCCAGTAAAAGGTTTCCACAAAAGTTGTTGAAGCTGTTTTTGGTTGGTGTTCATGATCAACTGTCTACTGGCACAAATTATGCATTCACGACCATTCAATTTGTAATATTTTTCAAGCATTAGTCCTCCATTCATAGCTCGAACTATCCGTCTAGCAACAGATTCTACGCGTTTGACTCTAGGGTCTGATGAAGGGAGCAGTTTCTTTGCGTTTTCTTGCATAAATATCTTCCAAAAAAACCCTCCTATTGTTTTCTCAAGTTTATCAGATACTGTGATATGGAACCTCTTCGAATATGGAATTCTTTCCAACTTCAATGGTGCACAAGAACGTATAATAAAATTTGGACGAGTTGGTTGCATGATATGGTGATATCCATGCCAGTGGTAAAACCTGCTTGCCTTGTCTAATTGTTTTGGTTCAATTCTCAAGAAAGAGCACGACCTTGTTGAAGAAACAATAGCCTTAGTACTTGGAATACTAGACAACAACAAACTAGTTCTCGCTTCAAGGATGGTATCCGAGTAAGGTAGCATCCTGTCAAACTTCACTAAAAGCCCAACAAGAACCTAGTAAAGCGCCAGGTGGGGTACCACAAATATTGTCTTATCCTAACTCCTTTAGAAATTCTTCAGAAAATAAATTTTATACGACTAGGATTTCATATCCAACTAAAACTAGGAAAAAGCCAATCCAAAATACAAAAAGGTTTGCATTAGGATTACTATAAATATAGCAGCATGCACAATTCGCTTTTCATCATGTCAACGTCTTCTAGTCCATTAATCTCTCTAACCATGATGTCCTACAAAACTGCGTCTTTTGCTCGTTTGCTCAATCTTTGTTTTAGTTCTTCCTCCAGCATCTAATGCTCCTCGTCTTCAGACTTGTAATTTCCCCGCAAAATATCAGCTTGGGGATTCAATATCGGACACGGGTAATTTGATACGAGAGGATCCTGCCTCTGCGTTTGGTAGACTTCCTTATGGCCAAGATTTCATCAAGAAGGCAACTGGAAGATGCTCTAATGGCTTGTTAATCATTGACTATCTCGGTAATCTCATTATTTTTATTCTACGTATCAAGCAAATATTTTCAGAAATTATAAGTCCCTAACTGTGGTTTTGTTTGTATTCCAACAGCACAATTATCCGGTATTCCTCTTCTTGATGCATATCTGAATTTGAATGTAAGTTTCAGTTCCACAACTGGAGTGAATTTTGCAGTTGCTGGCTCCACCGCATTTCCAGTAGATTTTCTAGCAAAAACTAAGGGAGTCATAGCCCCAGTGACTAACTCTTCTCTTGATGTTCAACTTGATTGGATGTTCAACCATTTCAATACTACTTGCCTCAGTGCTCACAAAGGTTAATATTATCTTGCTGCTTATCAGTATAACATTCATTAATATGCTTATTTCTTATCTTGTTTTGATGTTTGTCTGTTATAGTTTGTGCTGGGAAACTTGAAAATTCTCTCTTCATGGTTGGGACCATCGGTGGCAATAATTATAACTATGCATTATTTCAAGGCAAGTCCATTGATGAGGTGAAGTCGATGGTGCTGGATGTTATCAACGCCATCAAAGGTGCTGTTAATGTGAGGTTTTTTTTAATATATATATATATATATATCTTTAACACATTTATCTTCATTTTGTCTTCTGTTCTTAATTTTTGTTATGTTTTCGGCAGAGAATTATTGAAAATGGCGCTATTCAAATGGTTGTTCCTGGAAATTTCCTAATAGGTTGTCTCGCTATTTATCTTACAGGATTTCAAACTAATGATTCTACTGCATACGACGAATACCATTGCTTGAAAGGATTAAATGATTTCTCAAAATATTATAATGATCATCTCAAACAAGCTATTAAAGAAGGGGACAAACAATATCCAAACGTGGCCATAGTAAATGGAGATTACTACAATGCCTACAAGGAGATTTTGCCAAAAGCTTCATTACTCGGTTAAGTCTTCAAATTCTCAAGTTAAAAGGTTCTAACATAAATTGCATATAGTCGAATATATCATTGACCTGTTTTATGTAAACAGAATTTGATTCAAAATCATTACAGAATGCTTGCTGTGGAAGTGGAGGTGATTACAACTCTAGTCTCACTAAATTGTGTGGAGCTCCTAACGTAACGATTTGTTCAAATCCTCGCAATCATTTAAGCTGGGATGGAATACATTCAACACAAAACACCTATTATCATATGGCTCCATAGCTCATCCGTGACATCATTCAGAAGCTTCAATGCATTGGTCGATTATGATCTTAGTATTAGATTAATTAGTTTTGTCAGTGTAGTGAATGATAATGCAACCATTAGATTTCTTTTACTAGTTACTTCAGTTTTTGGCTTACATCATTCATTAGCGATTAATAGGAATAAATTTTAGCCATTGAAAATATTTTCACACATATGCTATGTTCCAAAAAATTTTTTGACATATACATAGTAGTTTATGTAAAATAAAGTAGCATATTTCTTTTCACTATTTATAACTTAAATCTTGGTTTTACAATTTGGACTTTAGGTGGCCTTTGGTAGAAACAATGCAATATTTTATATGAATAAAATTTTTCGTGGAATAGCATATGGCTTAGCGATAAGTTCTGTTAAAAGTTCTATTAAAATACTTGAAGACTATGTATATAAAGATAATGTCAAAAGTAAAGTTCTGTTTCTGGAATGAAGCACTATTGACAGTGAGAATATTGTGGAACGGACCCCCAATATATAAACAATTTTTTTGTAATTCCTAAATGTCTTAATAAGAAAACCAAGTTGAAATAATGGGACAGTTTGATCAGGGAATGACACCACCCCTTCGAGGAATGCAAAATTAACACTAGAATTGCTTCTGCTTCATATCTAACGAACTTTTGCTTTCCCATCTAAACTTGAAGGTATACATAAACCAAATAGCATTTCAGTGCTATAAGAACACAAGTCCATTGATTACATTTTTCCATATCAGATTAGAGACAGAAAGCTTAACACCGCAAAACTGGTCTCAAGATGTTGGCAGGAGCTCAAAAGCTCTCAAAACAGCTAGCTAAGAAGAGAATTCTCCACCTTCGCAAGAGGCAATTAAGGCGTCGCTGATGGTGGTATCACTGCTAATGCTGGTCGTGGTGTCACTCATATTGTTGTTAGTCACAAGTTGAGGATTTGCAGAGATCGAGATAGAAAGATTAGTGTTTAAGTTTGTACCATCCCATTTGCTGGGCAAGATCTCAGTAGGATGTAGATGCGCGCTAGTGGAGATATCAAGGGTGGCGCTGAGAAGAGTAGGTAACTCGAGGGTTTCCCTGCGCTTTTTTGCACCTCTGTGCATATGCATTCTGCAATATTTCTCTCTTGGCACAACGTCCTTGCGGCATTGCCACTTCTTCCCATCTGTTCTTCTACACCTCCCTGTTTCAAGTTCTATATCACTTCTGCAGAAACACGCAGCCCTGCATCCTTCTACTGAACACAACGGAAGAAAAAAAAAGTAATAAATCCAATTTTACATTAAACATTAATATTCTAAAATCTGTCCAAGAATAATTTTGCAGAGGATCCCCAGTCAAAGTTTTCAAGTGAGAAGCAGGAAACTATACATATCTACTTTTTCATAGAAATAACAGGACAGATTTATTAAGTAACAAATTGGACACTGACTAACAATAGTAGTAGGTAAATGGCTGTCCTTCAAGTGGTAGGGAAGCCATGTGAAACAAAGAATGCATAGTTATTCGAAAAATCCTGTGAAGGCTAAATAAAGATTTTCATGATTCATTGAGATATATAAAAGTAAGTTTCCATGTTGATTATGTTTATACTACCTTGAAGAACACTCTTAGGTGAGAAGTTCAATCCTTGAGATGTGGCACCTTTGGCATTTTTGATGCTTCCACCATGGTTGCTACTCATTAGATTCCTAACATAGTTGCTGCAATTGTCATTGAGATCGTAAATGCCATTAGTCCCATGTTTGTTGTTACCGCCACTCTTATTAGTTCCAATAGTGGCTGTGGTGATGGTGGAGTCCGTGTGAACAGTGCCAGTGATCATGCTCGCGGTGGCGTTGATGCAGCCAGCAACGCCCCGAGGGGTCATGCTCGTGCAAACACTTTTGGGGCCACTAACCGCACAGCCAGCAATGATTTTGTCATCATCAATGCTATTGGCGGTTCCAGATCTTTTATGACCTTTAACAGGATTATATGAGAGAGTTGCCAGGGTTGAACTGAAAGAATTGGGGTTTAAATTCAATGCATTCTTGCTTGCATTATTAGAAGCCGCGACCACTTGAGAAGCTTCCACAAGCTTTCTTGAACGCTGGCGGCCTCTGTGCATATGGCGCTCACAATACTTCTGATCAGGAACCACATTCTTCTTACACCTCCATTTCTTGCCATCAGTTCTTCTACACCTCCCAGGTTCTGGATCCATCAAGTTTCTATAATCAAAATCCTGAGGGCTGAATCCCACAACTGAAAACAAGAAACCAAGAAAGATTA
>CATIWR010188355.1:0-14111 GCA_949677035.1 Omphalea diandra
CATTATATTTGGTGCTACTAATGAATCTCTTTGTGAAGATTTTGCTTAGTGTATGACTAAGCAATTTGAGATGAGCATGATGGGATAGCTCAAGTTTTTTCTTGGTCTACAAATCAAGCAAACCAAAGAGGGCATCTTCATTAACCAAGATAAGTATGCAAAGGATCAACTCAAGAGGTATGGCATAGATGGATGCAATGTAGCTAAGACACCAATGAGTGCTATCATCAAGCTAGACAAAGATGAATCAAGTAAGCCAATTAATTAAAAGAGGTATAAAGGTATGATTGGTTTTCTCTTCTATCTCGTTGCTTCTAGACTCGACATTATGTTTAGTGTATGTATGTGTGCTAGGTTTAAATCTAGCCCTAAGAAATCTCATTTAAATGTTGTTAAAAGGATTCTTAAATATTTACATGGCACATTGCATTTAGGGTTATGACATCCTAGGAATTCATCATTTAGTTTTTTGGGGTATTCAAATGTGATTATGTAGGTAATTTACTAGATAGAAAGAACACTTTTTGAAACTTGCCAATTTATAAGAAAGTGCTTAGTGTCTTGGTTTAGTAAAAAGTAAGTTTTAGTTACCTTATCCATCGCCAAATTAGAAAATGTGGCTATGAGTTATTGTTGCACCTAAGTTGTTTGGATGAAACAATAACTCAAGGATATGTCAAGGTTCTTAAACAAATTTCCACCAAATGTGACAACACAAGTGCAATAAATCTTTCAAAGAATCCAATCCAACATTCTAGGAGTAAGCATATTGAGATTATGCATCATTTTCTTAGAGATCATGTCCCAAATGGTAATGTGGTATTCAAGTTTATTGACACTAATTATCAACTTAAGGACATTTTCAGGAAACCCCTAAATGAAGAAAGGATGAACTTCATTAAGACAGAGCTAGGGATGCTAGATGGAAGCTCTCTAGGGTTAAAAATTGATTTCTACTCACATTCTTCATTATGTTTATCACTTTGATTGATTGAATGATATGTTTAATAATTATGTATGTCAAATTACTTTGAATGTGTTAATTCTTTAAGCAATTTATCTTTTCTATGCCTATTTGTATGAATTAATCATCATTACATTAAGTGGATCACATCTAGGAAGGCAAATTCTTATTCTTTCATTATTTTTCTTTTTACCTTGTAATTTGCAGTCATGATTGTCCATTTGCGGTTGATATTTATAAGCACTCATCCATTTTCTATCAAGCTTCTAATTCGCTATCATGATTTTAAATCACCACAGTGAATTCTTTCAAAATTTAAATTTTTTGATCGTTGACTCCTTCATTTTTCTAGAAATTCTTATCCATTACTCACATAATTTGTAATTAGCGATCGCGACTTGCTATTAGCGACAATGAATTCTAGTAATTATCAGGCATTGATTGATTTGATTGTCAATCGATGCCAACTTTTTTTAATGTTATTTTTACCATTTTGTTACTATTTTTCATTAGTTTTCAACTTATTTAAACCATCCTAACACCTATCTATTCTAGTTTTAACTTCTCTTCAACTATAACTCATTTCTTCTTTTTAATCTTCCAAACTCTCCTAGCTTTCCTTAATGGAACCTAAGAAACTAACTAGAGCAAAGAAAGGGAAAGGTATTGCCTAACCTCAAAGCCCTATTGCCCTTAAACTAATGAAGGGAATAACTAAAGAAGAAAAGGATAGGTAGAAAGCCAACTACAACTAGATAATCTAAGCTAATAAAATTCCCTCTGCCTTTCTTCGTGAATCACTTAGAATCAAAGATGAAATTCATGATTTTCTATCAAACTTAGGATAGAACGAGTTTATCTTCAGAGATGAACCCATGTATGAGGAAATCGTCAAAGAGTTTATATGTACTGTCATTTTGAATAGGAGAATCGAATTGAAAGCAAGTTTGTATAGGATTGTTTTCAAGGCTTTTAAGGACCCCTACTTTATAACTTTCAACCAACTTTCTAACTCTTCAACCTTCATATGGGAGATGATATCCCATTCATCATCTCTACACTTGATATCATTTATTCTGAATTATGGCTAGAGATATCCATTAAAACCAAACATGACCCAAAAATATCTTTGGCCAAATAATTAGAACCCTTCTAACCATATCATGACCTTTTTAGTAAATGCTAGGGGAGATGAGAACAAACAGGTTTCCTAAAAACACCTGGCATTTCTATTTTGCTTAACCAAAAACAAGCTGATTCAAATAGGTCAGTACCTTATGGATCAATTGATTCACATGAGTACTAAACCTAAAAGCCAATTTCTCTTCCCCTCTTATGTCACAACCATCTACTATTATGTGGGAGCCTTAAATGAGGAAAATGAGAAATTCCTCATTAAGAAATACTTACCTTCCCAAAACTTCCTTAGTCTGCCCTATCTCATAAATGCCAAGGCTATCCATCTATATACTTATATTTATACCTTAGGGTCTGTTGGGGCTAAGAAGCATGAAATTACTCAAGCATAAAAAAGGAAGAGGCTTGTGATAGAGGAAGGTGCCTAACCAATCTCATCTCTTAAACCCAAACCAAAATCTAAAATGTATGCCATCTCTCTCACCTCCATTAATAAGAGGTTAGACAAGGTGATGCATATGATAAAGAAGAGATTTCTTCTTCTTTCCCACCTCCATAATGATTTAGTGGACCTTCACAAGAAGGTGGGTGTAACACCTAGCCATCTCCTAGATATTAAAGATTAGGAGAAGAAGAGGAAAACCAAGGGAAGGAAAAAGGAGATGAAGCATATGATGCAGGAGGAGATGAGGATGTTAGAGATTTTGGAGATCATGATAGTGTTACAAATGCTAAGGGAAGAGTGTTAAGAGAACATGTAACCCCAAGGCATTGGACTCACTTCTTTATTTTGAATGATAACAAAACTATAACAATAGTAAGAGAAGTTTTAATGTTTGTACTTTAGTGTTTGCTTAATGATTTGAATAGATCCGATGAAAGATATTAGGCCAAAACAAGTTCATCAAGCATTTAACATCCCCAACAGGCGTTAGACCATTCAAAGGGCATTGAAGGATGAGCAATAAATGTTGATTGGATATTGGTCCTTTGCTAAAGTCTCTTAAACCTCACAACAGGCATTGTCCCTTTGCAACAGGTGTTGGAGAAAGTGCTATAGGTTGAGAAGTGTTAAACCTCACCACGGGCATTAAAGTTTCATAATAGGCGTTGATCTAAGCAAGCAATAGACGTTGCAAATCTGAACAGGTATGGAAAAAGTGTCTAAGCCTAAGCTAAAGTTTATGAAACCCAAAATAGGCATTGGCCCTTCTCAACAGGTGTTAAAGGAGTCTCCAATGGACATTACAAATTGCTCGATGGGCGTGAGAAACTATTATGCAAAATTGGAAAAAATAAAGCACGAAGTTCAAGCCTTTCGGAAATGAACAACAAGCATTATTCTCTCTCCAACAAGCATTGCAGTCAAAGCTAACAAGCATTGAAAGACATTCAACATGCATTGAAAATAACCATTACAAGTTCAATTGGTGTTGACGAAGAACAACGACTATTGTCACCTCTAACGGCTAGTTTTGAAGAAAAGCTGCCAAATGGATATCAACTATTCCAATGGCTAGTTTTGGAGCTTGGTTATATAAATAGCATTTTTGGAGTTTAGAAAGGTTAAGAAAAAAAAGGCCAGAAATCTTTTTGAACATCTTAGTAACTTTTTGCAACTATTTGTGCAAACCTCTTTAGGTGTTGCTTGTATTTTGGTTAGAGTGGTTGTTCATGTTACTCTTTTAAGAGTAGGTTTCCTTGAGCACTAATTGTGTATTAGCTTCCTGATTTAAAAGGCATAAACATTGGTTGGATCTTCCTTGCTAGTGGTTGTAAAGGTTGGTATTGTGCCTCAAAAAAAACCAAGGGTAGGTTATCCCTAAGCCTATAAAAGGTAAGGTTATTCCTTAAACCTATAAAAGGGAAGATTCTTCCTTAGCCTAGAAAAGGAAAGTTTTGTTCTTGAGCTTGAAAAAGAATAGATAGGCTTAACTGAAAACTTGAGGAGTGGAATAGGCACGTTGCTGAACCAGTATAAAAATCTTTGCGTTCATTTTATAGTTGTGTTTTTGGTTTTTATTTACAACCCAATTCACCCTCCTTTTGGGTTGTCTCATCACCACTTCATCCAACAATTAACTCTCCAATTTTCTAGTTTTTCTTTAGCTTTTAATTCTTATTCTATTTGTCTTATAGCCTAAGTTTGTGATCTTACGTATTCTTATGTTTACTTACATTTTTGTTTGTATATAACTATGTCAATAAAATTTAAAGTTTTTTGTTTCCTTTATGGTTGTTCTTTATTTGCATCACTTTATACTCATCCCTATCATTATCTTGTTTTCTCTTTTTGATCTTGATAAAGGGGGAGAGAAATAGTAAAAGCAATTGCATGACATAATGAAAGATAGTATCATTTGAGAGGGAGCAATCTAAATTTGGTTATTTACATTTCAAGTTTAAATTGGTATCCTAACTAGTTAAATTTGTTAAACTAAGTTAACCTTTTAAACTTCACACTTATACAATTCTTAATCTCCTGTAAAATCAATCTGACCTATCAAAATCAAAAAGGGAGAGATTATTAGACTCAGTTGGTTAAACCTAAGTCAAAACTCTTTTTTGATCTTGATAATGTAGATTGACATTTTCTAACATCTTTTTTAAGTGTTGTTTTTATAGTTTTTAGGATAGGTTTGCATTAGAATTTGAATGAAAGTCTAGGTCTCAAGCATTGTGAAAGGCATCCTAATTTGTGACCAAGAATCTCTAAATAGTGACCGCAATATTGCCAAAATAATGAATGACTTTGGTCCAAAATGATTCGCAAAGCAAATTGTTGTCGCAATCTAACTAAGAAAGCTATGAAGTTCAAACAATTAAATTCACAGTGACCGTCGTGTTATGGATCACAACCGTAACTTTTGAAATTGCTTAGAGGGAACTAAGTCCATAATCGGAGCTTTCCAAGTGTCCAAGATAACCATTAACACATCAAAATTAGTGAGGTTGAAATAGTCTTTAAGACTGCAACCTATTGAAGCAATTTTTCCATATTAAATAGAAGGATTTACAAAGCCAACGTGTCCAAGAGGAAGATAACTTGTGACTATGACTTTTATTTGGTTGGAAGAACACAATGACTATTTTTCTTAGAAGACCAATGATAGCATGCTATGTGGACTAGCTATTAGATACAAATGGGGTTTTCGATCACAATTTCAATAAATTTGGTGCAAAATGAGATATCGCGATCACGAATGACCAGTCACAACTATGAAATGTGTTTGACAGGCATTTAATGTATGATCTGTCTAGCATGCCTTAGAGATTTCACATTGTTTTTTTGTAACATATTTTTGGTGGTTATTGCCTAAGAATACTCCACCAAATGTAAGAGAATAACATTGACTATAGCCAAACTCTTGCAATTTTGTTTCTCAACTATTAATTCTTTGTATGTGAGTTGGAATTGTTGGGTACAAGCATTAAACACCATTGTAATTAGGTTTAAAAGTTAACCTAACTGTAAAACTCTTGTAATAGGTTAAGTGTGAGCCTTTGGGAAACACTTGAGAGGTTTTTATGTGAGCCTTAAAACACAAGTTGTAAGTTTATGTGTGAGCCACAAAACACAAAGTATACAAGTTTGGTGTGGGCTTGGAAACACCATTTAGAGTTAGTGAAATACCCAATTGTGAAGAATGAGGGAGTGGATGTAGAGTTAATTAACACTCAAACTACTATAAAAAATTGTGTCTCCATCTCTTTTCCTACTTCTTCTATATCCACCTTTCATTACCTTCCTTCTAATTTTTAAATTTTATGGCAATTCAACCCCTTTCTTAGTGCTCAAAGGCCAATATATATTATTCTTAAAATTAGTTATACTAATATACTTATAATTTTATTCATTTGATTATATTATATTATAAAATAATAATAAAATTTAATTATAATTTATGTATTAATTTTAATTATTATATTGATTAATTATTTAATAAAATAAATATAAATTTTTTAAATTTGTTATTATAGTCATATCGTGCAATGTGTGGATTCATAATTAATTTTTTTTTATAATTTTATCATTAAACTTTTTAATAATTTACTAAGGTATTATAAATTGAGATTGTTGATGAGACAATTGGAGTGCCAACTCACCTAATTCTTATCCATAATTACTAAACTCATTTAATTTTCACCCTTACTCGGATTAATTAAAACTAAATTCAAACACATGGCAGATTTCCTGCTTTAGCATAGCCCCTTGATCTATTAGAATATTTCTTCCAAAACAAAAAACAAAAAATAATATTTATATTGATTTTAATATAAATGAATTCTATAATTTTTATGGAATTTGTTTGCAAATATATATTGTATGTGTTTGGTATAAATGAAAATTCATTTGGAATTCTATTTCATTAAATTCTTGGAATTACTTATAACTAAACAAATGAATTTTACATTTATTTTATATATTTCAAACATAGAAAATTCATTTGCAAATGAATACTTATGAAATTCATTTATAAATGAAATGAATTTTAAGTTATAATTGAACCAAACACAACATTACATTTATTTTATAATTCAATAAACATATTATTAATTTAGGGAATACCTATTGGTAGACAATTAGGTAACTCAAAAATTTTGTTGCATACATCTATTCATCCTCCATTATCCAATCTGAATTGTTTTAAAAATCAAACACCAAAAAATTCAGTAAAAGACAAATAAATCTCCTGAAATAGTAAAAACAACTCTATTAATCTTTATATAAGATATGAGTTAATGCAAATAATTAAAAAAAATCAAATCTCAAAGTAAAATTGTCATTTATAACATCATTTCAACATGCAAAATTTCACAAAATACTATGAAAATCATATGAAAAACACCATAAAACGTGCTAATGCAATATAAAGAAGCACCAAATGACAAAAATCAGTAGGCTCCCAATATGGGTGAGTCCTAACCTAAAAATCTAACATCTCCCATTCGCACATGGTGGGATATACAACAAACTTGAGAAAACACATTCTCTATATTCTATAATAATTTATATTCAAAAACTAGGTCATTTGATCAACATATTTCGAGTTCAGAGCTACATACCTGTTAGGAATATATAGGTTCTCAACTAAATGGTTTTTCAAGTATATTATAGTATGTCATATTCTATACCATATCACATATATCAACTCTCGTGATCTCATTTATGATTATATTTCATATTCATAATTATATTTCATCGCAAAGACAAATTATAATTGATTGACCAATAAATATAAATTGATGTCGTACTCAAATGATCTTCTTCTTCTCACAATTCTTTTGACTTTAACTTAATTTGCTTTTCTAAGAGTGTCCCACTAGATTGTATTATCCATGATCTTTTAGTAGCACCTTAAGATAGTAAAAATTAAATTAATTCACTGATAGGAGTCATGAGGGTACAATATAAGGATCCTTCTTTCCTCATGATCTCACATAATAATAAGCTAAGATCTTTCACTTTTTTACCCTTAATGGCCATATTTATTGCACACGTGGTATGAATCACATGCTACAATATTTTTCTCTTTTTTCAAGGAGTGTATGTCTTTCTCAAAATAAATATTATATAGATAATAGTTTAGACATACTGAGTGTCTAACTTTATTTCACCAATCTACTTATTAATACTTACTATAACTCACATTTAGCAATAAAAGGCCGATATAGTGAAAACATAAATTCACTTAAATTGTTATAATAACTTTTTATCGTTATTAATATGACATTTTGAATTTTAAGTTTGAGCTTTATTTTGACCTAGATAATAGGTTTAAAATTTTTATGATCTTTATACACTACAAATAATGATAAAGGGGATTACCTATATGAGAAGATCAATCTTTTTTTTACTCGACATATTTTTAAAAAAATAATTACGAATGTAATCAAGAACATTTATGTGCATGTATATCATTTATACATTAATTAAACATTTGTAAACATTAAACAACAATTAATGGCACAAATACATTAACACCAATGCATTCTTTGAGATTTTGTATGCTCAATAAATACATCTCTAGAAACTGACTATGCTAGTGAATCTACAATCATATCTTGCATAGAAATATATTTCATGTTGACTTCTTTGTGTGCTACCATATCTTTAGTAAAGTTGTACTTAGTATATGATGCGAACAAGGTTAGAATGATCCTTAGCCATATGCTTGATTACATAAGTCCTAAATCTAATTCAAGAATCAAGAACAAGATAGATCTTTAAATCCTAAGTAGACCTTTAAAAAACTTATTTCTAGCAACCTAAGTTATAAAGATTTAAAGTGTTTGTTCGTTCAAACTTTAAATTAACTAAATTAATTTAATATTAGAATCAACAAGTTTGTGATATTATTAAGCCTTCAGTCAATAATCTTACCAATTCCACTCAAAAATAGAATTTAATATCATAAACAATATTTCTAAAAGAAGTATTATTAGATGAATTGTTATGGTGGTTGAATATGGGAGGTTATTTATATTCTTTATAGTGCTTAAAGAAAAACCCTCTATAGAGAATTGAACCTAATGTGTATGGCCTCTTTCAAAATAGCTAACTAAATTATCCTAATGTCTTTAATAAAGCTAAATAAAGAATACTATTGGCTATCGAGATTTAGCCAAATATTTGTCCTAACTAGGAAACCTTAAATAAAGTTCCTTATAAGAATGAAAAAAAAGCTAACATTGATTCCTAACAAAATAGACCAAATAACAAAATAAACTAAGTTATTCAGCCAATGAAGATAAAGTCCTTATGGCATTAGAAAGACAATGCCAATAAAGCAAATCTTATAAGAATCTTTGACTTTGGGCTTTATCTTCTTACTTACATGCTTTGAGGTTTTATTTTTCATTCTTGGGTAGAATTGGATTGGGCCTTGATGGTCTCCAAAAGTTGGGCACCATTGTATTAAGTTAAGTGCTCCTTTTGAAGAGTTTAAGCTCCCATCTTCTTTTAATTAGGCCTCACACATCCTTTACTCTTCTTGAGCTAATCACATTGTAATTCCTTTTGGCATGAATGCTCCAATTGCCTTTTTAAACTTCATTAGCCTTCCTTTTATGATTGGCCTTAAAGTTGAAGTAGATCCTTTATGGACTTGCCCTAACTGATTACATCATTTCGTTCTTCCTCATGAGAATTCATCCTCGAATCAATACCTCCATCAAAGTTTAAAGGAGATAAATAAACAATATTAAAGGTAATACTAATTATAGTCACTAGGCAAGTCTAACTTGTAAGCATTATCATTAACCCTCTCTAAAACTTAAAAAGGTCTATCTCCCCTAGGGTCTAGCTTACTTGTTCTAGTGTTAGGAATTCCTTTCCTTCCTAAAGTGTACCTAAACCCAATCAACTGATTCAAATACAACTTTAAATTTACCCTTATTTTCATTCTTAGCCACTTACTCATTCCTCTTTTTAAAATTCACACACACATTCTCATACAATTTTTTTAAAGAATCAAATTTTTTTTTACCTTCTATGTCCACATGCAATTTAGAAGGAATAAGGGACAAATCCAAAGGACTCAATGGTATAAATCCATAAACAACCTCAAAAGGACAATGATGTATAGAAGAATGCACACTCCTATTCTGAGTTCTTGTTTATCAAAACTCTCAAAAGTTGTTATAAATTCCTATTCATAAGTTTAACCATCAGTTTCTGGGTGGCATGAAGCATAAAATAATAACCTAGTGCCTAAGTTTCCCCACAATGCTTTCCAAAAGAAACTAACAAATTTTGTATCCCTATTACTAATAATAGTTCTAGGCATATCATGTAACCTTACAATCTCTTTGAAAGGAAATTGGCTATGTTAATGGCATCATCAATTTTGTGATATGCAATAAAATGTGTCATTTTAGAAATCTATGACAAACCATAAAAATAGAATCATTACCACATTTTGAACTACGTAAATCTAAAACAAAGTCCATCGATATGTCAATCTAAGGTGAACTAGGAATGGGTGATGTCATATAATAAAGACCATGCGATTTTGATTTTGATTTAGCTTGTTTGCATGCAACACATCAAGCACATATTTTTTGAATGTCAGTTTGCATATTGGGCCAATAAAAGTGTTCATACAAAACATCTAAAATCTTTTAAACAAAGTGACCCATAATCCCACCCCATAGGCTTCCCTAACTAGCAATTCATATAAAAAACTTTTAGGCATGTAAAGTTTTTTTTTTTTTTAAACTATAAACAATTATCCATTATGTCAAGCACCTTTTTTGCAACTTGCAAAGAAATCACAAAATTTTGAATCACTAGCACATAAATCTTTGATATACTCAAAACCAAACAATTTAACATTAAGAATAGAAAAAAGAGTACACCTTTAAGATATTGCATTAGCCACTATATTTTCCTTATCTTGTTTATACTTTATTGTAAAGACTATATAGTGGCCACTATATTTTCCTTACCTTGTTTATATCTTATTGGAAATTACTTAATAAATTCACTCTACATAACATGCCTTTTATTCAAATTTTATTATCCTTTAAGATATTTAAGAGGCTCATGATCTGTATGGATAACAAATTCCTTAGGCCAAAGAAAATGTTGCCATTTTTGCAAGGCCTTAATTAAAGCATACATCTCTTTATCATAAGTTGGGTACTTTAATATAGGCCCATAAAATTTTTCACTAAAGTAAGTGATGGACCTTGCTTTTTGTATCAAAATAGCTTCAATACCCAAATTTGAAGCATCACATTCAATTTCAAAAGTGTTAGCAAAATTAGGCAAAGCTAATAAAGGTGCACTGTTTAATTTAGATTTTAACAAGTCAAAAAATTTTTGTTGTGCCTTCCTCCCATTTAAAACTAACACTTTTTTTTTTAATAATTTCAGTTAAGGAGCAATAATAATGCTAAAATCTTTTACAAACCTCCTATAAAAACTTATTAAACAATGAATAGACCTTACCTCACTTATGCTAGATGGAATCAACCATGACTTGATGACACTTACATTTTCTTCACCAACTTCTATTCTATCTTTACTAATAATAAAAACTAAAAAAGCAAATTTAGAACTACAAAAAGAACACTTTTAAAGTTAATATACAAATTTTATTTTCATAAAATTTCTAAGACTAACCTACCATGCCCTAAATGCTCTTTTAAAGACTTAAAATATACAAGAATGTCATCAAAATAAACAACTATAAATTTGCCAAATATTTATGCAAGATACTATTCATCAATCTCATAAAAGGGCTAAGAGCATTAGTTAGTCCAAAAGGCATAACTAACCATTCATACAATCCATATTTACTATTTAAAGCTATTTTCCACTCATCCCCTTCACGCATTCCAAGTTGATGATAACCACTTTTAAAAAAATTTTAGAAAACAAGCATGCACTATACAATTCATTCAACATGTCATCTGACCTAGAAATTAGATTCCTATATTTAATTGTTATTTTGTAATTTCCATATAATCTACACACATATGTCAGGAACCATCCTTTTTGGGTACAAGTAAAACAGGTATGACATGTTGGACTAGGTTGGTTAAACCTAAGTCATGAACCTCTTTTGATTTCGACATTAGAGATTGATTACTTCTAATGTTTTCATTAAGTGTTGTTTTGCAGTTTATAAGATAGTTTTTCAATTAGAAGTTGGATGGAAATCAAAATCTCCAACTTTGTGAAGTCATCCAAATTCACAGCCTATATCCCTTAAATCGCGACCGTGAATAAGCTATGAGGATGGAAGGAGCTAGGCCAGAGGAATTAGCAAGCGAATTTGCAGTCGTGACTTAGCCGAAGGAAATGAGCTTGAGTCACAGACTAATTTACGATGACTATCGCGTCCTGTGTCGCGACTGTGAATTTCATAATGACAAAAGTGGAAACCAAAGCCATAACCATAACATGCCAAGTGTCCAAAGTAACCATTAAATATCAAAAATCGCGATGGAAAATTACTGGTCATGATCACAACTCAAGAAGTTGTAATTTCCTTATCAAACACAGGAATTCATTGTCTCAGTCGCGCCCAAGGCAAAGACAAATCACAACCACGATTTTTAAGTAGCTGGTAGAATACAATGACTATTTTTCTTAGATAATAAATGGGTGAGTGACATGTGGACTAGACGTTAGACACATAATAGGGTTCTCTACCGCGACTTTCAGCTCTTCAGTGCAAATTGGAAATTTGCAATTGCGAAATGCTAGTAGTGACCACGACTTCTGCCTGACGAGCATTTAATGCAAAATCTACCTAGCACAACTTAGAGATTCGAGAATAATTTTAGAGTAACATCTCTTTGGTGGATATGAGCTATAAATACTCCACTAAACATATGTAAACGCAAGAGAATTGAATTAATTGCAACCAAACTCTTATCAATTTGCTACTCATTATTTTATTCTTCTTTAAGTATGTTTGATTGTTTGGTATGAGCAACAAACACCATTGTAAGTAGGTTGAGAGTTAGCCTAGATGTTAAAACTCTTGTAATTGTAAATAGGTTGAGAGTTAGCCTAGATTCTAAAACTCTTGTAAGAGGCTGAAATGTGAGCCTAAAAACACTTGTGAGAGGTTTTTTGTGTGAGCCTAGAAAACACAGGTTGTAAGGGTTTTGTGTGAGCCATAAAACACAAGTTGTATAAGTTTGGTGTGAGCTTGGAAACACCAAGTTAATTTAGTGAAATACCTAATTGTATAGAATTGAAAAGTGGACGTAGGGTTTGTTAACACCCAAACCACTATAATCTTTAGTGTTGATTCTTCTCTTCCTAAACACATAAATCTTATTCTTTATTTTAAAACAACCCACCAATTCAGCCCCCCTTTTTGGTACCCTAGGCCACTACGACACATGGACTTATACTTTCCCTTTCTAAACCTTTATCCATAAGATATTCAAGTTGCCTTTGAAGCTCCTTTGTCTCCTCGGGATGACCTCTATAGGCAAGTCTATTAAGGATTTGTGAGCTAAAAATAAAGTCTTATTAATATTTGATACTTTTTAAAAATGGCAATCTTTCAGGCACTTCCTTAAAAAACAAACCTGAAAAGTTATGTACCAAAGAAATAAAAGAACTAGGAAGAAAATTGGTTAGATCAACACTAAAAGAAAAACATGTTAGTCTCAATTCTTCATACAAAAGCATAGCCATAAGTGTTTTAGCTAGCAAGACTTTCCTCACATCACTCTTTTTAGCATACAAAGCTCCTTTAATACCCTTTTATTTTGCATTCCCTTCTCTTTTCTTTTGGGCATCCACTCATTCCTTTCCTTTTTCCACTTTTTACTTACATCCTTCTTTGGCTTTCTGACAACTCTGTATTTGTAACACCCCTATCCCTATTCATTGGCATTATCACATGAATATATTCATTGCACAAATGATATGAAATTACATATGAGCATACGCACTATATCAAATGATATGAAATCTCATATGAACATATGCACAGGATAAATAATCATTTAGACATGTGAATTATAAAATCACGACAATGACAATAACACCATTGTATTTGGGATACTTGAACATATATGCAGTGTTTGCATAGTTATATGATAATTTATTTCATGTTGTGTGCTTATTATAACATCATAAATAATGGTGTTTGAGAGCTCATCTAAAAGTATAAGGAGCATCTAGAAATTAGAAGATGGACGAAGGTGATGAAGGAATGAAGGAAAGGGACTAAAAGCAAAACTGTTTAACTTTCAACCAATAGGAACAAGCCACCAATCTTTTGTCCTATTAGAGTAAGAATACAAATTATAATTATCTGCCATTATGGGCTGTTAAAAGAGGAGATAATGTCGAAATACACCAGATGAAAGAGAGAGAGAGCTAAGGAAGAAGAAAGGAAGAAAGGAAGAAAAAGAAGAAGAAGGAGACGAACAAGTGTGGGCTGCCTAAGGTTTTCCAATTCTGGGACAATAGGTAAGTAATTTATCTTCTTCTCAACTGAAATTAACCTCTCATGACATATTAATCATGCAT
>CATIWR010188356.1:0-23074 GCA_949677035.1 Omphalea diandra
TGGTTATGCCTTTTGGTTTGACTAATGCACCTAGCACTTTCATGAGATTAATGAACCATGTTTTGCGAGCTTTTCTTGGTAAGTTTGTGGTTGTGTACTTTGATGACATTCTTATATATTCTCAATCTTTGGATGATCATGTTAAGCATGTAAAGTTAGTTTTTGATGTTTTGAGAGAAGAAAAGTTATTTGCTAACCTGAATAAGTGTTCGTTTTGTACAAACAAAGTTGTGTTCTTAGGTTTTGTAGTAAGTGAGCAAGGGATTGAGATAGATGAAGATAAGGTGAAGGCTATCAAGGATTGGCCTACACTAAAGAATGTAAGAGATGTGCATTCTTTCCATGGTTTGGCTAGTTTTTATAGGCAATTTGTTAAGGATTTTAGCACTATAGTCGCACCAATAACTAAAGTGATTAAGAAGAATGTTAGCTTCAAATGGGGAGATGTACAAGAAAATTCATTTTCTTTACTCAAATCTAAATTAACTGATGCACCTTTATTATCTTTGCCTAATTTTTCTAATACCTTCAAAATTGAATGTGATGCTTCAGGTATAGGAATTGGAGTCGTGCTCATGCAAGAAGGAAAACCTATTACCTATTGTAGTGAGAAACTTAATGGTGCATCCTTGAACTACCCAACTTATGATAAGGAGATGAACACTTTGGTAAGAGCCTTATAAACATGGCAGCACTACCTATTGCCTAAAGAATTTATTGTCCATACTGACCATGAAAGCTTGAAGTACCTAAAGGGGCAACAAAAGCTCAACAAAAGACATGCCAAATGGAGTGAGTTTATAGAGTATTTTCCATATGTCATAAGCTATAAACAAGGTAATGACAATATTGTGGTTGATGTTTTATCCCGAAGGTATGTACTTTTTTCTACTTCAAATGCAAAGTTTTTAGGATTTGAATACATCAAAGAGTTGTATGAACAAGACCATGACTTTAGTCAATTCTATGTTGCTTGTGAAAAGGTTGCTCATGAATAGTATTTTAGGCAAGATGGGTTTTTATTCAAGAATAACAAGTTATGTGTGCCTAATTGTTCATTATGTGAATTACTTGTAAGGGAAGCACATTGAGGCAGATTGATGGGACATTTTGGAATACAAAAGACCTTAGATGTTTTGCATAAACATCTTTATTGGCCAAATGTGTAATTAGATGTTCAAAAGATTTGTGATAAATGTGTTGCATGTAAACAGGCTAAGTCTAAATCTAAACCACGTGGATTATACATGCCTTTACCTATTCCTAGCGTACCTTAGGTTGATATTTCAATGGACTTTGTTTTGGGTTTGCCTAGGTCTAAGAAAGGTAATGATTCCATTTTTGTTATGGTTGATAGATTTTCTAAAATGGCATACTTCATTCCATGTCATAAAACTGATGATGCCATTAATGTTGCAAACTTGTTTTTCAAATAAATTGTGAGATTACATGGTATGCCTAAAACTATTGTTAGTGATAGGGATACAAGATTTTTTGAGTTTCTTTTGGAAAACTTTGTGGGGAAAGTTAGGACCTAAGTTGTTGTTTTTTACTACTTGTCACCCTCAAATCGATGGACAAATTGAAGTTATGAATCGAACTCTAGGACAATTGTTGCGAGTGATGATTAAAAATAACTTGAAAACTTGGGAAGAATGTTTTCCACACATTGAATTTGCTTATAATCGTAGTGTGCATTCATCTACTCATTATTGTCCTTTTGAAATCGTTTATGGATTTGTTCCTTTAAGTTCTTTAGACTTACTTCCTTTGCCTTTGAATATGAGATTAGATGGGGATGGGAAAAAGAAGGCATAATTTTTTTAAGTCTTTACATGAGAAGGTTCGCATGAATATTAAAAAAAGGAATCAACAAGTTGTCAAACATGCTAATAAAGGGCGTATAAAACTTGTGTTTGAACCTGAAGATTGGATTTGGGTACATTTTAGGAAAGAAAGATTTCCTAATCTTAGAAAGAGCAAACTTAACCCTAGAGGCGATGGACATTTTCATATTTTGGAAAAGGTTAATGATAATGCATATAAGATTGACTTTCCTAGTGATTACAATGTTAGTGTTACTTTCAATGTTGCTGATTTATCTCCTTTTGACTTTGATGAAGGTACTGATTCGAGGATGAATCCTCATAAGGAATGAGGGAATGATGCAAATATCTAAGGCTAGCCCAAAGATCTGCTTCAACTTCACGGCCCAATCACAAATGGAAGGCTCAAAAGGTTTTAAGAAGCAATTGGGTTATTCATATAATAAGGAATAATGATTGGACTAACCCAAGAAAAACAAAAGAAGCAAGAAGCCCAATTGTTTGGAGATGACAATATGGACTCTTCAAAGGAAGCCTTTAACTTGATCCATTAGAGCCCAACATGTGAAAGGCCCATGACCCAAGTATGAGGAAACTTCCTCATTAGTTGAATTCCTCTCTTAAAACTAATTAGGAACTTTGTATTTACTTATATAAGAAACTTATTTTATAATTAGGAAGATATCTAATGTATCTTTTAGTTAATTTCTATTTAGCTTAGGAGTATCCTTTTTCCTAAATAGATTAGATAGATTTCAAAGACTATTTAGGAAGTAATTCTTAAGGTTTCTAGAAGTTTTGTAAAGGCTATAAATAGCCCTTCTTATTCAGCCAAATCAATGAAAAATTGAAGAATATTTCTTTTATCGAAATTGCTTGTGAGAGTTAACTCTCTTCTTGAGTTCTTTATATGACTTGGTGAGATTGTTAAGTGAGTTTTTAATAATTTCACAAACTCGTTTAATCTAGGTCTTAAATTACTTAATTAATTTAAGGTTGAGATTAACACCTCTTGAATTTTATAATTCAGGTTGCTAGAAACAAGTTTTCAAGAGGTCTAATTGGGATTTGAAAGTTTAACTTGTTTTTATCTTTGAATTAATACTTGGGACTTGTGTTACATACAAATCAAGATTCAAAAGTCAACCTCATTCGTATCAATATCCAAACCCTATGCTTCAGTATCTGAAAAACATAATTGCGATTTGGTGAACCATGACTCAATAAATAAAAATAATAATCAAATTCTTATGACACAAGGAACAATTAAATATCATCAAGCTACATTATAAATATAAGAATTGACTATGCAATTGCAAATGCAATAGATTGATTTTTGTTGTGACAATGAAAGGCAAACACTGCCATTGGGAATTCATGTCATTCAAGTGATATTTGATTTTGATAACTAACATATAACAAGCGAATCATTTAATCAA
The DNA here is from genome assembly GCA_949677035.1 of Omphalea diandra. Classification (NCBI taxonomy): domain Eukaryota; kingdom Viridiplantae; phylum Streptophyta; class Magnoliopsida; order Malpighiales; family Euphorbiaceae; genus Omphalea; species Omphalea diandra. The sequence goes on from CATIWR010188356.1 coordinate 3,266, forward strand.
TAACATATGCCAATAGGACATATTGGCCATTTTTTTCCAAGTGATTTGTATGTGTTTGACAAGTCGGTCACAACATCATTTTAGTTTCATATGCAAGTGTTCATTCATAATGGTATACCAAGTAATCATTAAGAGCATATAATTCTCTCTTGGCTTGTATTCACATGTAAAATGTAACAATTCACTCACATATACATGTAATAGAACATAATCATATCATAAATTTGTCACACATACAAATTAGAATCTAATTATGGTTTTTACTCACCTTTTGATGCGACCAACTTTTATGTTAGGTTTGGTCCTCTCTCTTGGGCTTCCTTAAAGTGTTGAGATCCTAACATTTGATACGTGCACATTATAAGTGTGTATATGAATGCTTGGTATGCAACTATGGCATGATCCATGCAAGTGAACTTAGTGTTTATGCAAATTTTCCTTATATGGCAACCTGACCTTGCTACACTCTCACAGTAATAACTCTAGATATAATTATCCAAATGACTTGATTCTTTTTTAAATAAACTAGACACATAATGATAGAATATATTCAAATTTTAGGTCAATATAAGACATAGAGAAAGTGTGGTGAATTTTTGAAATTTGTCTTGTTTCAATGTCATCTCAGGCTGAGTAGGTCATACAATCTTAAGTATATCTCAAATTGTACAAATCTAATTGAAAAACTTATTTAGTAGAAGTTAAAAAACACATAAAGGAATAATTTTAATGTGTCACTCATTATCTAATTCAGTCTATAAAGTCACTGAAACAAATGACCAATCTCAGGGTGAGCAGGTTTTCAACATGTTGACAATCAGTCATGATGAAGGGCCAATATCTCATCAACCATGAAAATTTTGGGAAAACTATTTTACAGTAATATAGATAACATATAAATATACAATTTCAAGTTTAAAACAATCTTAAAATTATGAATTTATGGCCCTCAAATTCTTAAAAAATAGAACTATAAGACTTATGAGGTTTCATCGGGTTTAAGGTCTATCACAATCAATGAATCCTATTTCTTTCCACACAATAAATCAAGCAAAATTGATTTTAGTTATTTATAGGGGATATAGACCTAAAAAGTTTATGTTTTTCACTTTGTCTAAATCAGAACAAAAGGTCATCAAAATATATGAAAATAACCAGACTGAGGAGATTTCAGTTGGTTGTGAACAAGCCCAAATGAAGAAGACATATCTCCTCATACACACCAAATTAAACAAAAATTTTTTACAATAATTTATATGGGGCATAAAGCTACAACTTTTATATTTTACACTCTAATTTCTCTTGTATGATTATGAAATTATGAGTGCAACAAGCTACTCTAACAACAAAACTAACGTAATTAGCTTTATTTTTCTTAAGCTTCAACCTCCATAAATGAGTTATACCTCAAATACTTTATAATTCCTGCTAACCATGCATGATTAACATGTCATGTGGGAGTCATTTAATGTAGGAATAAGATAAATTAACTTACCTTTTTTCCCAGAACCATAAAAGCATAGGATTCCTTCCTAGGCAGCTCACTCTTCTCCCTGTCCTTCTTCTTTTTCTTCTTCTTCTTCTTCTTCTTCTTTTTCTTCTTCTTTTTCTTTTTCTTCTTCTTCTTATTCCTTTCTTTCTTTTTCCTTTGCTCTCTCTTTATTCTACTGCCCCTCACATTTATCCTCCATATTCTGTTCCCAAAGAAATAAAAATTCAATTTGTAAATCGATTATAGTAAGACACAATCATGGTGTCTCATTTATATTGAATGGAAGTTCACTTTTCCTCTTTTAGTCCCTGTTCTTCACTCTTTCATCACCTTTATACATCTCCTAATTCCCTTATGCTCCTTATGCTTTTAAATAAGTTCTAAAACACCAATTTTATGATGTTATAACATGCACATAACATAAGATAATTTGCCATGCAACTATACAAACATTACATATATGTTCAAGTGTCCCAAATGTAACGGTGCAAGTGTCATCGTCGTGCTTATCCAATTCATATATCTAAATGATCATTTATCTATTGCATATGTTCATGTGGGATTACAAATTATTTATGCAATTAATATGTTCATATAAGAATGCCAATGAATTTGGATATGGATGTTGTATTTTTTTCCCCTCTTATGAAGAATTTAGTCCTTGAAATTCAATATCCGTAAAAAAGTATGGATATTATGGTATAATGTTCTCTTCAGTTTCTCATGTAGCCTCTTCTTATAAGTGGTTTCTCCGTAACACCTTAACGAAAGGGATTTCTCAATTTTGTAACTGTTTTTTCTTATAACCAATGATTTTCATTGGTTCTTCTATGTAACTTACATTATCTATAATTGTTATTACTATATCCCTAAATATATGTGTAAGATCATATCGATACTTTATGAGCATAATCACATAGAATATATCATGAATTTGAGCCATCTCTGTTAGTAGTGCTAGACTACAACGCATTGGACCAATTCTTTCTAGGATCTCACATGGTCTTATGTATTGATGACTTAGTTTCCCCTTCTTACCAAATCGAATTATTCCTTTCTATGGTGAAACTCTAAGAAACACTTTCTCTTATATGTTAGTTTGCATAGGTCTTTTTCCTGTCTATCTAAATGATTATTTATCCATTGCATATGTTGATGTGGGATTGCAAATTATTTATGCAATAAATATGTTCATGGAAGAATGCCAATGAATTTGGATAGGGATGTTGTATAAATTGTTAATTACCCTAACATAATTTATTTATCATACTTTGGATTTTTTTTCTGTGTTTTTGCATGGTTCATGGCATGGCCTTTTAGACCAATGTGATTAGTAGTTTTTTATTTCTCTTTTTAAGGGCTGTAATTTTTAAATATGGCCTACATGTCATTTATTTTGTCATAATCATTTATTTTCTTAATGTAAGTATAATAATATATATTACAATAATATAAACTGTAATTTGTAATGGAGACCTTTAAGGCACAAAATGGTGATTCTCTTGGCATAAGATGGTGATCCTCAAGGCATAAGGTGGCAATCATTTATGTCAACTTGGGCAAATCCATGGAGATGAAGATTTGCCATTAGGATCGACCTTTAGATCTTTATATTAGCTTGTGAAGATCAATTTAGATTAAGGTTCATGCTATGACACATTTATTTTTCTTGTTGTTATATATGGATTTTATGATGCAATGTATACGATGTATATGATGCAACATAAAAATACATAATAGGTTAGAAACTGGTAAAATCCCTCAATAAAATTAAGTTATGAAAATGCCTACCACAATTCAAACACTTGTCAAGACTTTTATTCATAAATACAGGTTTTGCCAAAGCAAAGTATATTAATGGTTGGACTTAACTAGGTTACCAAAATGATTCTCAACCTATGGCTTTTGATGGGATAAGCCGAATATGTGATGTCAATCCTATAGTAATCCAAAAGTTACATGAGATATAATTGGTAAAGTGTTCCTCAAATAACTAAATTTTAAGTGATAAACCAAAGCTTACTAAGAATTAGGTGAAATATGGATATTGGCCCACTAAAAATTTTAATTCATGAAAATTTCTAATTTGAAGGTTAATGATTTGATAAAATTTAGTAGGAGTTAATATTTAATAAAATGCTAAGTGCACTTTATATATCTTTGTTGTAGATTATGGCTTTAAATAACAACTCTAATTTGTCATTATAATCGATCCTTAAGAATGATAAATTGAATGGGACTAACTTCCTTGACTAGTATAGAAAATTGAGAATTGTTCTCAAGTAAGAAAGGAAGGAATAAGTCCTAAATCAACCTATCCTCATGGAACCCACTGCTAATGCTCTTACAACATAGAGGAATGTTTACACTAGGCATCTCATTGACTATATAAATATCACTTGCCTCATGCTTGCTAATATGAAATCAGAGCCTTAAAAGTAATTAATGGAAATTGAGGCTTATACTATGGTGGGTCATCTAAATCAAAAGTTGAAGAGAAGGCCTAAATTGAATGGTCCATACTGTTAAGCCTGTGCGTTCATGCAAGTTAGCAATTAGTAGCTTAATCAGTCTTCATGTTTGAAGATTAAGTTCATCATAAACACTTGCAAAAACTTGGCATTATCCTCAGCCAAGATTTGGCTATTGAGATTATTCTCTAGCTTTTGCATGATGCATATAATGCATTCATTATAAAATACAACATGTATAATATGGAGAAAACTATTTCTAAATTACATGGGATGCTAAAGACTATTGAAAAAAACATCAAGAACAACACCAATGATGTTATGATGTTAAATAAAAGGAAAATAATGGAAAAGAAAAGAAAGGGAAAGGGAAACAAAAAGGCTACAAGCTCAAGCCAAACCTTAAGCCCAAACTTCAAAACGAGGGAACTTGCCATTTTTGAAATGAGATGAGCCATTAAAAATAAATTAAAAACTCTATCTAGACAATATGAAAGAGAAAAGGGACATTTAGGTTACTGCTTCAAGCATACATATTATAGAGGTCAATTTATCTATGTTTGAATCCACTTCATGGGTATTATACACAAGTTGTATGTCAGTTATGTGTCCTAGACCAATTATTGTAATGGATATTTTCTTGATAATGTCATGGTTGCTATTTATTAAATATCTCTTTTATATTTTGTTTATGACTAAATTCATAATTCTATGAATAGTTAATTCTACCTTATGTCATTAAGTATGTGACTTGATAGTAAAACCTTTAACTATAAAGAATTATCCTCTAAAGTATCCCTAGTCGGTCATTATTGTTGGGATAATAGTGAATGGAGACTAGTATGTGTTTTGATTGATGACTATATTTTACTAGTCATGATTATGCGATATTAGGTCAAACACATTAATACATTTTTAAGAAACATTGTATTAGATCTATTACTATGAGAAGACTGCATGGATAAACAAACATAAGTGATTCTCATGCAATATTATTAACTTAATAACCATAGTGGATTCCAATATGATGAACATCATATTTTGATATAGTAAAATGTTATCTTTAACAAGATAATTATACAGACTGATATTGAACATGAGGTTAATCATAAAGAGGAATATGAGTGATTGAGAAGGAATTTGCCTTTATATATTTATAAGAAATATATCTTTGGGCCCCTTAATAGGTTAAACTAAATAGAATGCATGGCCATGCAGAAATGAATTGATAAAGGTTATCAATGTCATTTTACATTTGTCTTCTTGGAGATCAAGAAATAATTGAACTATATAACGTTGACATGATCCATGCTTTATGTTCAATTGAGATATAATGTGACAAAATTACTATAATACTATTTATAAAATAGGCCAGGTCGAATCATTAACCTTCACATAATTTAGGTAGTTATAATGTCTTGCTCGCGGCCACTTATAATTTATGGGTCAGAAATAGGTTTTGGTCCACTACTAATATTATGTGAACCTATAGGGTTGCACACATAGAATAGGCCCAAAATGAAATTGTATTTTCTACTCTCTCTAGATGTATATTAATGTAATTAAAGATATAATATTGATATTTAGATATCCTTTTCATTTTAAGAGTTGAAACGAAATAAGATATTATCTCATATGCATCTTTAAGATAAAAAATTAGCATAAATATCTTAACAGTTAAGATATATTTGTACATTTAGGGTTTTCTATAAGAAATCATGAACATTCATGTTACTTTTAAAAAAAAACATTTTGGAGAGAGAAAAGTCCCAATGTTTGCACACTATGTGGATATATAAAGGCAAATAATTTGTATGTATATTAGAGAGAAAAGTCCAAATGACCTCAAATGGATTATTTAAAATATATCTCTTTGAAATATATATCTCTAAAATATATATCCTAATGTTAGCACATTATATGGATATATAAAGGCAAATAAAATATATATTTATGAGAGAGAAAAGTCCTAATGTTAGTACACTATATGGAATATGGTTGCACAAATTATATGTTTGGGCAATTAACATTCTTGTTCATGTGGTTAGCTATAGAGGATGTTCACTCTTTAGTAGCATCTATATCCGATTATAAGCTTTAGGTAGGGGTTACCAATGTAAACCCTCTCTCTGCCTTTTAGCATATCTGTCTTATTTTGTTTGAATTTGTAAGGTTTCCTTCTTTTTAATTTAATCAAATCACATGGATACTTTATGGCTTTCGCACATAAACATTTGTATTTATTGTTGCACTTATTCTACGAAACCTAACAGTCGAATCAAAGCCACTTTCAAATTCTATTAAATTGAATTTGATATTATTTTATGTATAAGTGTTGTATATATGAACATAGATATACTGTATTGAAAATCATTTCAAAGGTTCGATGTAAAATGATTTGTTTTATGAGCAATTTGGTTAATTTGTATAAAAATAGAAATAATGCATTAATCCAATTAATATGTTTTAGGGCTTAATTTGATTAAATGAATTTGATACATTGATTTGATTAACACGTTTACTGTTTCTTGTGATATGTTATTAATATGATTAATATAGTATAACACGTTTCATTACTTTGTTTTTCATCTTATTAATCATGGCTGATTGATTAACTGTTAATCAATGTTAACATGTTTTAAACATATTAAATATTGTTTTAGAGTGTGTTTAATCGTTAAACGAAAGATAATATGCTTTGAACACATTAACAAATTTCATAATCTATTTAAGTGTTAGATAGTGATTGATTAGTTTTGCCATGAACATATTAGTTAATCTAAATGATTAAACTTAATAGAATTGAGGGAACAACTCATATAAATGAGTAAGGTAAATCATTTTCCTTTTGTGGATGGTGCCTCATTGACCCCTGCCCATTGACCAGTAAACGGGACCAATGCTAAGGTATTACCCTTTGGACCCCAATAGGGGTGCTACCCCTAGACCTCTAATGGATTTCGAAAATAATTTGTTAATTGCCTAAACATATTTTCTTTAACATATGTGGATATTTCACTTATGTGTTTTTGGATGGTGCATGACATGGCCCTTTAGACCAATGTTATTAGATTTTGATTTCTCTATTTTCAATGGTTGTAATTTTTAAATACGGCCTACGTGTCATTTTTTTTGTTGTAATTAGTAGCAATAGGATAGTATAGATTATAATAATATAAATCGCAACTTGTAATGGAGATCTTCAAAGCATAAGACGATGATCTTTAAGGCATGAGGTGAAGATAGTTGATGGCAAACTTGGCGAATCCATAGACATGAAGATTTGCCCTTAGGATTGACCTTTCGATCTTCATATTGTCTTATGAAGATCATTTTAGATTAACGACCATGCTATGACATTTCTATTGTTGTTGTTATTATTAAGTATGAATGCTTATGATGCAATGCATGCGATGTATGAGATGCATAATAATAATACATAATAGGATAATGACTTATTAAATACCTCAATAAAGTGAAGTAATGAATCATGCCTACCATAATTCAAACACTTATCAAGATTTTGATTCCTAAATATAGGTTTTGCCAAAGCAAAGTATATTAGACCATCTTAGTAAGACAAGATGAATAATGGTGATATCCATAAGTTTTAAATGGTTAGACATAACTAGGTTACAAAAATGCTTTTGAACTTAAGGCATTAAATGAGATAAGCCAGGACATATGATGTCAATATCCCATCATTATCCAAATGTTAGATAAGATGCAATTGTTAAAGTGTTACCTACCTAAATAACCAAATTTAAGTGATAAGCCAAAGCTTACTTAGAAATCAATGAAATATGGACCTTTGGCCATTATATATTTCAATTATTGAAAAATTGTAATTTTAGAGTGAATGTTTTGATGAAATTTAGTAGGAAATAATATTTCATAAAATGCTAAGTGAACTTTATATTTCTTTATTATAGATTATGGCTTCAAACGACACCACTAATTTGAAACTACGATGGATCCTTGAAAAGGATAAATTGAATGGGACTAATATCCTCAACTGGTATAGAAACTTAAGAATTGTTCTCATGCAAGAAAGGAAGGAATATGTCTAAGATCAACCTATCCCTATAGAGCCTACTACTAATGCTCCTAGAACACAACGTGGAATTAGAGTTTTAGAAGCAACAGACAGAAATAGAGGCCTATACAAGGGTCATCAAGGAATCGTTCTAAGAGAAGGCCCAAATCGAAAGGTTAATACCATTTAAGGGCTTTACTGTAGCATCCTCTTTCAAATTTTTGTATTTAACTTTACTCAAATTTTTAGGTAGCTTTAGTTATTAATCCATATTTAACAATCATTTCCAAGTATATGTATTAACTCATTTATAGAGTATGAAGTACTATAATGACATAACATCATTAAAATTCTCTCATGACATCTCATTATCATTAAAACACCGATCATTAATTATTTTGAACTTTATGTATCATATGTCATAACATAGTAACTATTTACAATGAAACATATACTATTAGACTATATACTAGCCCAACCACTATCAGAGTACTAGACAATAACTTCAAAGTGCATACTAGATGCAATCTTTAGTCTACTATTCCTAAAAGAGAATAAAATGCAAATAAGAGAGTTTGCATGGTCAGTAAGTAAACACATAATCATACTTGAATCACAAATAACATAATAATATAAAAATATAAAAAAACTCATAATCTCATCCATGCATGAAATAAAAAGTCTTTAATCTTTAATGCCACATAGACTTTCAAATATTCCTACTATACAGTTTGTTATATTTGACTATCATATTTTATTGTCATACAAGCTATCAAATGTTATTGCCACACATGTTATAGATCATAGTTGCCCAAGATATCTTATATTGTTGTCACACAGGCAATTAAAAGTTGTTGCTTGCTCAATAATATCAAATATTAGTGCTTGAGCAAATAATTTATAAATCATCAAAATTTTGGCAATATAATGGCTAATAGCCATACCTATCAACCTTGCAAAGCACATCATAATATGCTTCCACTCTCAAGTCACAATTTATCAATATCTCATGAAAATCAATAATTCAAAAATATAACATCCTTTCATCAAAATCATTTGATTAAACAACATTTCAATCCATTAAATATAAGTTGATAGCATTTAATCAATCACATGTTTAAGTACCATTAGCTATTTACTTACCTCCTCCTTCATGCTATTAAGCTGTGGATGGTCCCAACTTATTTCCAATATTATCTTCAATGGCTTGAGGGCCTATTCTAATACACCAAATAAATCCATGATGATAAAGTAAGTTTTTATCTCAACATACATGTATGTTGTTATAATAAATCATGACCTTAGTAGGTTGTTTCTATAATTACTTTTGTTTCATAAATCCAAATGACTAGATCATTTTTTTTACTTAAACTATACATATATAGGTACAACATATAAAAAATCCAACTCAAAATATACACTATACAATTTATGGTGAATTTTAGAAATTCACCCTATTTTGGGTACAATTATAAGTTGAATATTCCCGTAAACTTAGCCATATCTTTAAACCTAGAAGTAAAATTGAAAAAATGATTTAGATATAATTATTTAACATATAAACAAAAAATTTTCATCTTTCATACTTTCTCTAATTTAGCTTTAATGGCCCTCAAAAGAAGCAGTCCTTGGTAGCATGAATTGGTTCAGGATCAATCTTAATTAAGGCATTATGTCTCTTAACACAAAATATTAAGCAAAAATATTTCATAGAAATTTATATAACATATAAACCTAAAACCTTAAAACTTTCATGTTTTTCACCTCCTTAAAATTCTGATTCTAAGACCATTAAATTCATGGAAAGTAGAACCAATAGCTGAGTAGGTACCACATGAATTAGTCACAATCAAAGAGCAATCTAACTTCACACATAAATTATTTGTTAAAATTGTTTTACGAGAATTTAGATGAGACAAAACCTTAAAACTTTCATGCTTTACACTTTGCCTAATTTTCCTTTATGGTTATAAAATCATGGGTGCAATAGTCTTTATCTGAAAATAGAATTAAAGGAATTCAGTTCATATTCACTATCAATAACTTCTCACACATGAATCCTAACTATGATTTCTTTATAATTGCCACTAATTGCTTATGATTTATGTGCCATAGAGAAGAAATTTCATGGATGAACAAATATGAAATGACATACCTTCCACCAAAGCTAGAAAACGTCAAGATTTCTTCCTTGTTAACTTTTTCTCCCTTGTTCCCCTTATTCTTTCTTCTCTTGTATCTTTCCTTCATTCCTTCTTTCTTTATTTGCTTCCCTTCTTTTATTGTATTTTCCATATTTGATCTCTTTCTTTTATTGTATTTTCCCTTTTTCTCCTCTCTTACCAACCTCTAATGGTGGAGAATTTCAATCAGCATTTTTATTCTAACAAGACGAAAGATTAGCAGTTTGTTACTATTAGTTGAAAGTTAAAATTTTATCTTTTAGTCCTTTTTCTTCATTTCCTTCATCACCTGTATCCCTTTAATAATTTCCATTAAATTATTGTGTATTTAATAATCCCTTTTCTTCATTTCCTTTATCACCTATATCCCTCTAATAATTTCCATTAAATCCTTTTGTATTTAATAAGTTTTAAGATACTATTGCTTAAGTTATAGCAATATACATGCCACATGTGATAATTTGCTAAGCAACTATGCAAACACCACATTCCTATTCAAATGCCTCAAATGCCTCAAATGCAAGGATGTAAGTGTTATTGCCATTTAATGCATATTTACATATATAACACAATTAAAATGCAAATGAATCAGATTGTGGATGTTACAATTCTCCCCCTCTTATGAAATTTTATCCTCGAAATTTACTTACTAGAACTTGAGAATATAAAGGGATATCGTCATCTTATATGTTCCTCTACTTCCTTAGTGGCCTTCCTTGGTCAGTAATGGCTCCATCTCACTTTAACCATCGGTATCCCTCAATTACTCAACTATTTTAATTGTTGATCAAGGATTTTGACTAGCTTTTTATGATAAGTCACATCATCAAATAATTTGATCTATTGTTAGGATTTCAAGAACAAACGTAATGAAAACAACAAGTTTTCTACATAGAATCCCACCAAGGATCCATGTGATTCGATTAAATCAATTAGAAAGGATACAAATCATACCAATTTACATGAAAGGTGATAGATTTGTTGGAAGGTAGAGAAGGGGGCTTACATCGATAACACCTAACCTCAAGCTTTGAGTGTAGACTGTCGGATTCAAATGCTACCAAATTGGTGAACGTCCTTTATAAGTATCCATATGGATAGGCTCTTTTTAAAATAGAAGTGTGCTAGCACTAGGATTTTTCTCTCTCTAAAACATTTTCTAAAATGTGAATGTTTTGTGTCTATTGAAAACCCTAAACATTTGTGTGTGTGTATATATATATATATACACCAACTTTATATTTCTTGGTATAAATAACTAGATATTCTATTTGATTTAACCATTAAAATGATAGGGATATCTAACAAGATAATATCTCAAATTATCTGAATATATATATTTAGACAAAGTAGAAATTCTATTTCATTTTTGGCCTATTCTAAGTGTGCAACCATATAGGCACACATAATGTTGGTAGTGGGCCAAAACCTATTAAGTCATAAGTGGTCTCTTGTAAGACATTATGACTATGCAAATTATGTGAAAGTAATAATATGACTTAACTTATTTCACCAATAATATTATAATAATTTTATCACATTCTATCTCAATTGAAAATAAGGCATGGATCATGCCATTTTTATATAGTTCAATTTTTTTTCGATCTTCAAGTAGACTAATGTAAAATGACACAAATAACCTTTATCAGTGCATTACCACATGGTCATGCAAGGTCATGCAATCTCTTCATCATAACTTATTAAGGGGCTTAGAGATATATTTCTCACCAATATAAAGGGATAAATTCCTTCTCAATCACTCATATTCATGTATATGATTTACTTCATGTCTAATATCAATTTGTATTATTATCCTATCAAAGATAATGTTGGACTGTATCAAAACATTAAGTTTATCATATTGGAATCCATGGTGATTTTCATATCAAAGGTATTATGTTAATACTATTGCATGAGAATCACTCATGACTGTTTATACATGTAGTGTCTCATAGTAGGTCAATCAAATACAATGTTTCTTAAACATGTGTCAATATGTTTAATTTAATATCACATATCCATGACTAGTAAAACATAGTCATCATTCAAACACATATTATTATTCATTCATTATTATCCTGACAATAATGACCTACTAGAGATAATTTAGAGTAAAATTCTTTACACCTAAAGGTTTTACTCTCTAGTCACATACATGATGACATTAGGCAAAATTTGCTATTCATAAAATTTATCATTTAGTCATAAATAAAAGATATATTTAATAAAATGCAACCATGACATTATGAAGAAAATATCCATTACAAGCATTGGCTTAGGGCACATAACTAACATCTATGGCTCTTATAATATATGGCTAAGATCAAAATGTTACGTTCAAAGCATATAAACATGGAAAACATCATGCATGTAAGATAATTTTATTGATAATGCTAATCGATATGCTGAAGGCCGAATTCTCTTTATGATCTCATATGGCACAATGCACCTTAGACTCAACTTTCCTATTTATTGAACCTAATAATTCCTTTCCATAGTGAAACCTTTAAGAATACTTTATCTTTAACCTAATATTCCATTTCTCATTTATGTTTATCAACATACCCTTTTTTGTCATTCTTGAGTAACATGCAAGCATCTTCTAACTAGTTAGATTTTGGCCATTGTATATTGTGCCATCTTGGGACCCTCTAACTATCTCATCCCTTCAACATCCTAACAAATTGGACTTTTGTATTTCCAGTCATATAAAGCTTCAAATGGTGCCATACCAATACTAGAGTGATAGCTATTATTATTTGCAAATTCCATTAATGTCATATGATCACCTTAATTGTCTTTTATTTTTACACATAAGTTTGCATCATATCCTTTAATGTCTGAATAGTCCTCTTTGATTGACCATCACTTTGTAGGTGAAAAGTAGTGCTAAAATGTAAAAAAGTACCCAAGGTTGTTTGTTAGCTATTCCAAAATGGGAAGTAAATCAAGGATCTCTATGTTATATAATAGAAATACGAATGTCATGTAATCTCACAATCTCAACAACATATGTTTAAGTCAGTCTATGGAGTAAATATGTTTGTCGTATAAGTAATAAGTGCATAGATTTTACGAGTTTATCTATAATAACCCAAATAGCATTATGCCTTTTAAGTTTTTGAGGCAAACCGACAACAAAATATAATGAAGTTTTCTCATATTTCCATATAGGGATAGGTAAAGGATGTAACTTACCTACTAGTGCTTGATGTTTTGCATTGATTTATTGGTAGGTTAAACATCTTAATGCAAACTCAGCTATATCTTTTTTCATCGTTGGCCATAAAAAATGTGACTGCAAGTTTAGATACATTTTTGTACTTTCAAGGTGCATAGTATATGATGTATTGTGTGCCTCTTACATATTTTTTAATCTCAAGCCATCTATATCTAGTACATAGACTCGATTGTCTATCACTATCATCCCATAATCTCTAACTAAAAAATTAGTCTTCTAAGCTTTTTATGTAGTTAATATCATTTTTTATAAATATGGATAATTTATCTTAGCTTTTCTAATTTTATCATCAATCATATGCTTCAACTGAAGTGTAGCCATTAACGCTGTCACATTCTCAATCTCAAATTTCACATTTAATGTACAAAGATTAACTAAGGATTTCAAAATATAGCCAACCATACCAATAATAACATCTAAGGCTTTTCAACTTAAAGCATTAATAATAATATTAGCCTTACACATATGATAATCAATAGTGCAATCATAGTCCTTCAATAGTTCTATCCATCTTCTCTACCTCAGGTTCAATTCTATTTGTGTTAGAAAATATTATAGGCATTTATGATCTATTATAATCTAAAATGTCTCTCGATATAAGTAATGCCTCTAAGTTTTCATGGCGTGGATAATGGCTACCAACCCCAAGTATAGGATAATTCAATTCATGAGGCCTTAGCTATCAAGAAGTGTAAGCTGTCACTTTTCTATGTTGCATCAAAACACAACCTAACCCTCATCTCGATGCATCAGTGTACACCATAAATCCACCATTTGTTGAAGGCAATGTCAAAACTAGTGTTGCAGTTAATCTCTTATTCAACTCCTCAAAAACTCTACTGACGTTGGTCATCCCATTTAAATACTACATTCTTCTATAATAATTTTGTCAATTGCCTAGCAATAATAGAGAATCCTTTCACAACTCATATTATAATAATCAACCAACCCAAGAAAACTATGCACCTCTAATAATTTTTTAGTGGATCCTACTCCAAAGTGCCTTTCACCTTAGTTAGATCAGGTTGAACACCATGTCTCGATACAACATGCCCCAAAAGGACCACTTGTTCCATCCAAAAGTCACATTTGCCTAATTTGGCATATAAATACTTTTTCTTTAAGATATGTAACATGATTGTCAGATATTGCTTGTGTTCCTCCTGATTTTTATGAGTATATAAGAATGTCATGAATAAACACAATCACAAACTGATCAAGATATTGCTAGAAGGTACGATTTATTAATGTCATAAATGTTGTTGGTACATTAGTTAACCTAAAAGGCATAATAAGGAACTCATAGTAACATATATAGTACAGAAGGTGATTTTTGGAATGTCTGGCTCAACAACCCTCAATTACCGACACCTGAATCTTAAATCAATTTTTGAAAGTAATTTTATACCTCAAAATTGATCAAGCAAATCATCAATTCTCCATAAGGGATATTTATTCTTTACTGTTACCTAATCTAACTACCCATAATTATTACACAATCACATGCTTCGATTCGTTTTATTCACTAATAGCACTGGTGCCCCCAAGGAGATGTATTAGGTTGAATGAATCTTTTTTCCAATAATTATTTCAACTAATTCTTATAATTCTACTATTGCCATTTGATATGGTGCAATGGAAAGAGGTGCCACTCCTGGTAAGGTCTCAATATTAAAATCAATGTCTCTTTATGGTGGCAAATCGAAAAAGTCATTGAGAAACACTTATGGGAACTCTCTCACTACAGGAATATCTGCCATATCCAAACTAGGAATATTGGTGTCCACTACACTAGCTAGAAATGCATCACAACCTTATTTGATCAATTAAAATGCCTAAAAAGTTGAGACTAGCAAGTTGGAATAGTTTATGCTCCCCAACAAATATAACTTTTAGCTATCCTGAATATCTGATCGTAAACACTTTAGTATGGCAATCTAGAACTGCATGATGTTGTGTTAACCAATCCATACCCATATTAACATCAAATTCCTTAAAGTTAATCAACATCAAATCTACAGGTAATACAACACCACACACTAGCACTGGACAAGTTCTACATACTAAGTTTACAACCACTTTACCCTAGCAAGCATCAAAACACATAAATCATATCCTAAGTATTCAATTACAATATGCACTCGTGATGTAAATTATAAAGACATAAATCAATGTGTGGATCCTAGATCTATCAAAACATAAGCATATAAATTATACTACAAACAACTTTAAGAGATGTTAGAACCTCTCGATGAGTAATAGCATAAACTCAAACATGAGGTTGATTATAGGCCACTTGTCCACTACTAAAAATTGATGTTGTTTCGCCATGCCCTTTTTCTGCCTCTATCTTGCCCTTTGCCTCTATTTGTGCCATGAACATTCTCCACAACATTGCTCTACTTGACTACTAAAGACTCTCCTCCAATAAGACCTACCACTAGGTAATCTTAAGTCATATCACCTGGCTTTGGCAAAATCAAAAAAAGGAGGAATTAGGGAGAAAGTAAACTCATGTATGAGTAATAATAAGGAGCAAAAGCAAATGTAGAAAGCAATGAATAACAATCACATAAGATCACAATATAGCAAAGAAACATCTTTTATTTATTTATAACTATAGGATCATAAACTTTTAAACATAAGAAGAGAAAATAAAAGAAAAAAAAATATAAAGAGATCCCTAAACTAGAAAGTATAAGACTCATCACTATAGGTATCTTCAACTTGAGCAGGAGCAGTTCCCTCGACTTCATCTCTATCTTTAATGTCATCTTCATTATCATCTCCATCTTTTGTATCTTTAAAGTCTGTGAAGTCTGGAAGATGACAAGGAGGGACTCTGAGTTTTTCTTGGAGATCCACCATATCGTAGTGGAGATGGAAAAGGAATAGCAGCCTTCATTACATCATCCGCATCATTTTGTCCAATTTGTTATCTAAGGTGGTAAGAGATAACTTGGTCTTTACTTTGGGTTGAGGAGGAGGATGAGGGACTCAAGTTGTTCCTTTGTCAAGTTGAAGCCTCTTTGTTTTGGAAACTTGAGAGGACTCCACTTTCTTTGCCCCTACCGTGCAATGGTATAGGTGTAAGAGTCTGGATGGATGGCCTTGGCGTTGATCAAATATGTTAGGTCAAGGAACTTCTGTGATGGAAGGAGCTTATTGGTGAGGAATTGTTCATTGTCCTCATTTAGAGCTCCAACGAATATGTAGATGGTGGTGACGTGAGAAGGGAGCAAAAATTGGCTCTTTGGCTTGGTGCTCATGTGGATTAGTTGATCCACAAGGTAGCGGCCGGTCTGGATAGGTTTGTTTTTGACAAGGCAAAATAAGAATGCCAAATCCTTTTGGGAAACCTTCTCATTTCCATCACCCCTTGCATTGATGGAGAAGGTGATGATCTGATGAATGATCCACAAAGGTAAGGTTTTTATGTGTTTGAAGGGGGAAGAACGGGGGTCGTGTTTGGTCTAAATGGATATCTCCACCCAAAATTTGGAGTATATCACATCAAGTGCGGAGATGATGAAGAGTATGTGTTCTCTAACTTAAAGATTGAAGAGGGATGATAATTGGTTGAAGGTTATGAAATAGGGATCGCCAAAGCCTCGTAATATCAACCCATATTAGCCCACCCTCGATTCGGTTTTGCGACTGAGTTATACGGTGAACATGAATTCTTATACCACCTCTTGAAAGATGAATTCATTATATCCAAGGTTGGATAGAAAAGCACAAATTTCATCATTGAGACCCAATGTTTCGAGCATGAATGTGGATGGAATCTTGTTGGGGACGATCACCTTGGAAGAGTTTGCCTTGTAACAATCTTTCTCTTCCTTCGTTATACCCTTCATGAGGTGGAAGGTAGGAGGAGTAGAGGGTTGAGCCACTACTTTGCCCTTGTCTGCCTTTGAGAATTTCTTAGGAGCCATGGAAGTAGATGAAGAAGTTTAGGAGAAAATTGAGAGTGATTTTAGAAGTAGAAGTGATTTGGAGTAGATGTGAGAAAATCACTATTGAATGAGGTATTTATAGGCTTCAAGGGGTGTGAAAATGGTAACAAATGAATATAAATTGATTAAAGGAAGGGTTGGAAATGGTTGGCCATCAAATAACATAAATGTGAGACAGTTACTCAAATTCGTGTTTGTGAAAATGGAAGTCTTGACCGCGAATTCTAGAAAATGTGAGTAGCGAACAAATTTTCCTGAGAATACGTGCTACAATGGTCAGAATTTTGAAATTAATCACCAAAATTTATGATAGAGAGAAATTTTGCGACCGTGAATTGACGTTTGACAGCCAGTAGAAGTTGACTTGTAATTCGTGACTGTGAAAAAGGAATAGCGACTGCGAATTATGAGTCATCAAGGATAAGAATTAAAATTTTTAAAAAACATGTGATCCCCTATAAACAAATAATAAATCTTTCCATATCAATCATCAATCAAACATTTCACATACACATATCACACAAGATCAAACCAGAATTTTCACTTGAGGGAGCTTCCATCAAGCATTCCCAATTCTCTCTTAATGAAGTTCATCCTTTCTTCATTTAGAGGTTTATTGAAAATATCTGCAAGTTGATTAGTGTCAATGAATTCTAACACAACATCACCTATTTGCACATGATCTCTAAGAAAATGATGTCTAATATCTATGTGCTTACTTTTAAAGTGTTGGATGGGATTTTTTGAAAGATTGATAGCTCTAGTATTGTCACATCTGATGGGAATGTGATCAATAGCTTTGCCAAAGTCCTTTAATTATTGCTTCATCCAAAGAACTTGGGTGCAACAACAACCTACTGCCACATACTCGGCTTCCGTGGTAAATAAGGCAACCGATACTTGCTTTTTACTAAACTATGAAACTAAGCATTCACCTATGAATTGGAAAGTCTCGAAAGTGCTTTTTCTATCTAATAAGCTTCCCGCATAGTATGCATTTGAATATCCAACTAGGATAAAAAATGTATTCCTAGGATACCACAGTCCTAAGTGAATAGTGCCATGCAAATATTTGAAAATTCTCTTCACAGCATTCAAATGAGAATCCCTAAGTGAAGATTGAAACCTAGCACACAGAAAAATACTAAACATTATATCTGGCCTATAAGCAGTAAGATAAAGTAGAGATCTGATCATACCTCGATATCTCTTTTCATCTACTACTGTACTCATTGGAGTTTTTGCTACCTTGCATCCTTCCATGCCAAATTTCTTTATAATTTCCTCTATGTATTTGGCTTGGTTGATGAAGATCCCTTCTTTGAGTTGCTTGATTTGTAGACCAAGAAAGAATTTGAGCTCTCCTATCATGCTCATTTCAAATTCCCTAGTCATACACTTAGCAAATTCCTTACAATGAGATTCATTAGTAGCACTAAAGATAATATCAGTAACATAGATTTGGACAATTAAAATGTCTTGCTTGTGCTTTTTAACAAATAGTGTAGTATCAGCCTTTCCTTTCTCAAAATCATTTTGCAAGAGAAATAGACTTGGCCTTTCATACCAAGCTCTTGGAGCTTGTTTCAATCTATACAAGTCTTTGTTTAATTTGAAAACATGGTTTGGAAAATAATGTAACTCAAAATCGAAAGTTTGTTCAACATAGACTTCCTCCTCAATAATGCCATTTAAAAATGCACTTTTAACATCCATTTGAAAAAGTCTAAAGTTCATATGACATACAAATGCTAAGAGAATCCTAATGGCCTCTAATCTTGCTGAGAGGGCAAAGGTTTCATCATAGTCAATGCCTTCCTTTTAGTTGTATCTCTTAGCAATCAATCTAGCCTTATTTCTAGTGATGACACCTTGCTCATCTAACTTATTCCTAAACACTCATTTACTACCTATAATTGGGTGATTTTTAGGCCTAAGGACAAGTTCCCATACTTTGTTTCTCTCAAATTGGTTGAGTTCTTCTTGCATAGCAAGTACCCAACTTTCATCTTCAATGGCCTCATCAATCGATTTTGGCTCTAATTGAGAAACAAATGCAAGATTATTATCTAAATGATGTAAATGAGATCTAGTACTTACACCCTTTGATGTATCACCAATGACCAAATCCCTGAGGTGATACTTGGAGAATCTCCAATCTTTGGGTAGCTCTTGCCTTGGTTCATCCTCTTGTTGAAGTTGTGGTTCCTCATTCATTCTTGATGATTCACCTTCGTCTTTATAATCTCTTCTTGTAGTATCTTCTAATTCTAGCTTTTCTAGTTCACCTACAAGATTATCAACAAAAGTACCTTTCCCAAGATCAAGTTTACTAGATTCATCAAAAATGACATTCATAGACTCTTCAACTACCATAGAACTTTTATTGAAGACTCTATAAGCCTTGCTTGAGGTGGAATAGTCTAA